>CAMOHE010052011.1:20582-70654 GCA_946598075.1 Artocarpus hirsutus
GAATTTAGATTAGATTCTAATATATATATAAGAGAATGGTTAAAAAAATATAAAAAAATATATAAACATATATGTCTATAGCAAAAGAATAATTAAAAATATTGTTTCATATATAAAAAGAGCAAAGAAAAATATTTATTATATTGCGCCAAATTAAATTAGTTGATGTCCATTTTAATGTCACATATTGTGGACGGATTTTCCTACAGATACTTTTAAATCAAACAGTTGGAAATTTTTGGGCCCTCAAATCACCGTTAGATGGACCTGTCCACTCGGATATGCAAACGTAATTATAATTAAATGAAGGAAAATAAAGCGAAAATAAAAAACATGCCAAATTTATAGTGGTTAACTCTGTTAATGAAGAGCTACGTCCACTGTAGTTCACTATCCGGTGTTTTGTGTACAAATTGCAGTATTACAAGGAACCAGGACGAAAATAAATAGGCAGAGTGTCTTTTTCTGTATATCTTTTTGTATCTCCTTCGAAGCCACCTCTTCGCTATATATATACTATGGAGTTGAAACGTGGTCTTTAACCATCAGATGGAGTGGAGTAGTGCTTCGCAGGTAACTGTGTTATTGGGATACGTGTCGGTAGATGATTTGCTGCAGAATCCACTACTTCCTCAAATTTCGGTCCTATACTCAACGTGCGTTAAACGTTAGAACGTGCTATCCGTCGAACCGATACGAATGATCCAGTCGATCGGTTCGTTAAATGATCTAGACGAGCGGTACTATGAATGAATCGATAGTCGGTTTGGGAAGTCATTAACTCTCGAATCGAATAATCGATTCGATCGTCCGACCCGTTCGAGTCGCTCGATCAACATTGTTGGGCCGCCAGGGCCCACGGTCAATTTAGGCCTGTCCGAATTGTACCCCAACACATATAATATGTTAATTGCAAAAAAAAATTGTAAATTTTGATACTTATTATATGTTTCCTAAAAAAACAAGTTGATAATTATTAAATTATGTTCTTATTGCTGGTTTTGATTTTAGTTAACCGAAGGCTTTTCAACCAAAGAAAAAAATTAACATTTTAGATAAAATTACTTAGACAAAAAAGTAAGTACAATAATTATAGTTTTTTCATTCCTTAAGTTTTCATTCTTCCATATCATATCAAACAATTAATAAGAAAATTAAAATCTTTTCTGCCCTTTTACTCTTCTATCCCTTCCAATTTTCCATTCCCTCCTACCAAACAAACGGGGCTTAGTGTTCCTACGTCTTTATGAAACATTGGGCTCATTTCTGAGGCCCATGAACACGCTGCATGATCTAGAAGCCCAATACGATTGCCAGACTTAGGGTTTCGACAACACTCGTGTATATATTCAACCTCGTCGAGGTCTCTCGGAGAGACGCCTGCCTGGGAAGCACGCTCTGGTTTTCCGTGAATCCACACAAGATGGTAAGTCTTTGTCTCTCTTATTTTCTTGTACTTTTTCTTCTGCAACAATCGTTTCGTCATGGCGTATTTAGCTAGTCAAATTTGTGTTGTAGATTTCTCGGCTTAGCTTTGATTCTTGGTTATGGGAACAAAAAAGAAGATTTCTCATAGGAAATTCGAGGGACATTTGGTTGAAATTGAAACCTTATTTTGTTCAACATCTTTGGTCGAAACTTTTCTTGACGAGTTTTGTTTGTTACTCTTGTGTTTTTGGCGATTAATTTAATGAAAAAAATTAGGTATTAGACGATTAGTAGCTCATAACCATATATCCAGTTCACATGTATGGTATGTCTCAGAAATGGGTTTGATTTACTGCTAATTAACGGGATGAATTTTCCTTTCTTTTTTAATTTTTAGTGTTCTAGTTTTTTTTTTATTGGATATAATAGATGCTAACCGATTTTTCTTTTTGGTACTATAGATTGTCTATAATTAGTAAAGGTTTGGCAATGTATGTGAAATGCCGTTTGTGTTTTATGAGATTTGTGATACTCATTATTTGATTTGCCTCACCTTCATAATCTGAATTGAAAATTTAAGAATTTGGTTGTTGTCTGTGCATGTTCTTTTACATTGCAAGATATGGTTTTTAATGGTTGATTTCCTACGCGTAATGGTTTATGATGTTGAAAGTAACTTACTTTTAGTAATGGCCTAAACGCTTGTTTTAGATGTCGAGGCGTTAAGACATAAAATCAGTTTTCGAGATTGCAGCTTTAGTTTTACTCTTAATGTTAGGTTGATGCTCTTCTGCTATGAAGAAAATAATGATGTTCTTGTGATACTTGAGCTGATGGATATAATCTTTCTGTTTCTGTTAAATTCTATGAAGATTCTCTGGGCATTTTTCTTCTCGGAAGAAATCTTAAGAAAAGCAACTAATATTGTTGTTATGTGTTGCACAGCCTAAGCAGATCCATGAGATTAAGGATTTCCTTCTTACTGCAAGAAGGAAGGATGCACGTTCAGTGAAGATCAAGAGGAGCAAAGATGTGGTCAAGTTCAAGGTCCGATGCTCGAAGTACCTTTACACACTTTGCGTGTTTGATTCCGAGAAGGCTGACAAGTTGAAGCAATCCCTTCCTCCAGGTGACGTTTTGTTCTTTGGAAATTTTCTTTTTTCCGTGATCAATTGTTATGTCAAGTTCAGATTGCTTATAATTTGGAAACATACACTTGTTTGTATAATCCGTTAATTTTCTGCTTTGTAGTTTCTGTTGGCTGGTCTTAAGCCTTGACAATTTCTTTGATCCTTTCTATTTGTAGGTTTGAGCGTGCAGGACCTGTAAAGAGTCTGGTAGTGTCATGGCTTTTAGTGAATTGCGATGGAATCTTATTTTATGACATTTTGGGGACTTTTAATGAATTTTTGGCTAGCCTGTTGCTTAATATGAAAGATTTTGAGTTTATATGTTATGCAAATTATTTGGATTTTGTTGAAATATATTGGTGTTCATATCTAGACCCCAAATGATTAAGCTCAGTGGCATGATTTATCAGTGTAGCCTTTGAAACTGTATTACTAGATCGTTTTTTATCTTCACCTTGTCTGGCGTAATTCACATGTTCTCTTTCAACCAAAAAAAAAAAAAAGAAAAAAGGAAAAGAAGAGGTTCATATGCTCTCACATATTGTGCAATGATATTAACTGGTATATTGTTAACGTCGACCAAAATGGAGCACAAACTAAAGGTTGTAGGATGACATCTGGATGAAAAACAACTTTGGAGCTTGTTTGTACTCGTAATTTCACTCTTTAATCACATTCACAGCTGGATGTTAGTTGGGCCTTCGTCATGGGCTTTTGCGTTAACAAATGTGGTCAGCCTGCCCAAGGCCGACTCGTTCATTCCAAGTTCCAGCATTAGGTTGTCTTAGTTCTGTCCCGCTGAAAAAGTGGGGGCAATAGTGCTTAAGAAATGGCATGACTCTCTGATGTGAGAGTAAATTCAACTTTTATTAATTTATTTGTATTTATATGGAGATTTTATCAAACGCTTGTCAATAAAAGTATAGCTCATACGTCAATAAAAAAGTGAAGGCAATAATGTTTAAGATGGTTCTACTTCTGTTGAGTTGGAAACCTATGTCAATACTGAATGCATAACTTTGTTTGAAGAAGCTTTGAAGAACAATGAGGTAGAAAAGAAAACTTTGCTTAACTCCACATTTAGGATTGTGGTCGTAGTGTTCTGATTTTCTTCTAGGCACATCAGCGTTTCTCATAATTACTATCTAAAAACATCAAAAAGCTGAGTTGTGGTTACCTTGCTATTATTTCTACCTTTTCTTAGCCAAAATCTAGAGCTCATAAATTTATAATGCAGCTGAAATATGATGCGAAAAAGAAAAAAAAAAAAAAAAGCTCTGCCCTTTAACTTTGCCATTCTCAAATGGGCCTCCAAAACTCGGAAAGTTTTAAACAATGCTAAATTACCTGATGGTGTGTCCTTCTATAACATCTACGGGACATCGTTCGGCAAGCCTTATGATGTGTGGTATGATAATGGGCAACTTTACAAGATCCAAAATGCAAACAAATGTAGGTCATCAGGTCTAAGTTCGAGTCTTGTAGCTACCGGTATTGCCGGAGATTTTTGTTTGAACTACAAAAGTCGTCCTCTTTTTTAAGTGTTTAATATCGAACAGGATTCAAATGACCGAGATGGGAGGATTTTTTATCTTTATATTTCTTCTTTATTTGAAAAAAAGATATGCATCTATTTCTCTCAAACATGCAACTGTAGCACCTAAATTGAATCTGATTGTGCGAATATCGCAATTGCAGCTATGGTTCAGAGACTTCTCCAATTGAAAACTTGTTTGAAATATGCCACTCAACGGTGAGTGATGTATACCTCTTGCAAAACACAAACCTTTTATAAGTTACTAAATATGATTTAGCTACACATTTCTAAAACTGCACAATAATTTGCGCCTTTGCAGTTCCACTCGGTTAATCTCTAGACTCACAGTTAAAGCATATTCCTAACATGTCTTGGCAATTGATGTGCTCTTGCTTGTTGTATCTCATCAAGCTTATGTCGTTTCTTCGTTCCAGCCCCAGTATTTGAATATGGATGGAGACGGAACGGTTCCCACCGAATCGGCAATGGTACTTCACTTGATCACTTGTCACCTGATGCTTGATTATGCACTAAAAATTTTGAGCAGTATATGCCATGTTTTCTCTACTCGATCACTGTCTTTAAATTATTTCTTTTATCACCCCATTTTACAGGCAGATGGATTTGAAGCGGTTGAAAGAGTGGCAATTGCAGCTACTCATAGGCAACTGTTGAAGGACAATTCTGCTGTCAAATTTATCCAAAAATGGTTGGAAGTAGAGCAGAAGGACAGCAAGCATCCCAAAACGTCCAGAGTTACAGATATTCCTTCTTCAAGTAGGCATGTGATTGTGAAAAATCCTATTCTGCTTGAAAAGGATACAATGATTTGGCACACATACTCATTGTTTATGTATATTTGTATTTTTCTAGCCTAGTCTGTAATTTCTGCACACAGACATGACTCTGGGTAATTGAATGTGTTCACAGCACCCATAAAAAAATGATAATAAACAAATTGATGTAGCATTTTCGTATCTAGTACTACTTAGTACATCAACTCTAATCTCAATTTTTTAACCAGATTTGAGTCGTATTCTATTAATTGAGAAATGCAATATTTTATTAGTGATTGCTGTAAATTTTTTAAAGACCTAATAATAATAATAATAATTAAAAAAAAAAAGACAACTTACAAGTTTGTACAAATGTTTGAATTAGAGTTCACGCCCTAGGCATTATTCTTATATGTCAAGTGACATTGCTAGAAGATTAAAAATTTTGAAATTGTTATGACGGGTTATAAAAAATACCATATTAATAAGGCCCTGTTTTGGATGTAATACAAGTCCTTTCACTTTTGTACCTTTTGTTTTGGGAGGTGCAGGGGCCTTGGTGCATAAACATGATCCTTAAAAGTAATCGATAAAGCAGATTGAGCAAACGACTACACTGGTAAATGATGGTCATAATTGGTAAATTTTTATATGTTTACCAAGGATGTCAATAATTGGGGAGCTATGATTTCCATTATTTAAATGTTAGGAAAATGATATGGCTTCTGTAGCAAAGTTAGTGGGTCGACAGAAAGATTCGTCAGTTGGCCCACGGTGATATATCAGACCATGATGGCCCCAAGTGAATGTAAGTAGGCCCAAGTCTTTCCGTTGTAGGATTTCAGTTTCCAAGGAATCATTATTCTCTTAACCATATCACAATTAGCACTTTATCACAGTTGTCCATCTTGCAGCCCTTCACCATTGCATTCCCTGCACATTTCACAAATTCCCTCCAAAAGTTCTAGCAATCTTCTTCTTCTTTGTTTATTTATTTTATTTATTTCTGAAATTGGCAATTTCTAGTGCTGAAATAAAAATACCCACAAGTTTATATCTATTTTGATATGCATAATAATAATAATAATAATAATAATAATAATAATAATAATAATAATAATAGTTTTAACAAGATTTAATTGTTTCAAAACATGGCTTCTACTAGCGGAATTTCTTATGAAATTACCAATCTTTATACTTTTCCATTTCACACTCACATGTGACGTGTAAAGTCCTAGCATTCACATATAAATTCCCCTTGAATTGAACGTTTTCTAATTTTTCTTTACTTAATTAGCAAGCTTTGACAATGTATCCCCAGAGTGAAAAATCTGTCCCCACGTAATCCCAATCCAATGTTGCCTTATTCTCATCCAAGTTTAAGATTTTTTTCTTTTTTGTTTCTCCTTTTGTGCTAAAGGAAACGGTTCACATTCTTTGCTTAACATTTGAACAAGAGGTATTTGTGCTCTCTCTCTCATGTGTGTAAGTAAAAATCCTTTGCTGTAAGTACTTGTGTAAAATAGTGGAGGACGGGGTGATGATCCTATAGATAAGGGAAACATAAAGTAAGTAAGCCATATATATATATATATATATATTCAACTCAACAAATGCAAGTAGCTAGACAAAACCGTTTCATACCTACCTACTATAAAATCTCAAAATAATGCAAAGAAGCAAAAGGTACAAGTTGTATTAACTATTAAAAAAGAAGGCCAACTTAAGGCACACGCAAAAGGGCACCTGGTTTTTACTATTCAAGTTGATGCATGCCAACACATAGAGAGTTGGCACATATACACATGGCAAAGAAGAAGATCAACTTAGGCCATGGGACACTAGTAATTATATGCACTTGGATCCAAGATATTTTCTTGCAAGTTCAAGGAAATGTTGTAGGCATTAAAAAAAAACTTTGGTTTGTTTTTTATTCGTAGCTTAAGGGGAGGGGGAGGTGGGGAGGGGGTTGGTCAAAGTCAAAAAGGTTTGAATCCCAAACAGAGTTTCCTAACCTTATAGGGTTTTGGGGTTATAATCAAAATTTAAGATAGATGAAAACCCCAAGAAAGAGACGAGAATGAGCATTCCTAGGGCCTGTTAGCTTATGAGATGATTCCATTTGAGATAAGTAAGCGACAGTCACAGACACGCATGAGGCATGCATTTTTATAAGCACATAAATATATATATATATATATACACACATACAATTATGATTATTATTATATTATATTGAAATGAATTGAGCAGCTCAAAATGCCATCTCTCTCTCTCTCTCTATCTCTCTCCCTTTTTTCTCTCTCTAAATAGTATCTGACTTGAACGTTGGATTTTCGTGGCATGTCTACATGAGGAAGAAGAATTGGGGCTCACAAATTTATATATAAAAAACCTAGGAGAGTGACAAGGCAGGGATCTTTTACCAACTTAATTTTTCCAGCCCACTTCATTATATATCGCGTCGTCATGTATGTGACTCAATTAATACGAGTTTAGTATATGTTATAAATTCGTTTGTCATAAGCACAGAACAAATTAAATGGTCAGCAAGGACATTATAATACATGTAATATTGTGATTATATCGAAGAAGTAGGGTAATAGACAAAACCCATGTATTAAAAAACATGATCTTTCCATTGATCATGATCTTGTTCAATAAACATATACATACACGAGTAGTTAGATACTTAATACAGACAAAAAAGAGAAAGAAATTGAAAATTCAATGTAAACTTATGTATAGACAAGGCATGGGATACAAAAAAGGGGATGGGGTTTGGACCTTTCATATGTAGCTTTAATAAAGTTCTACTTTTCTTGGAAATCTCTTCTTTGATGGAGAGATCTTTTTTTCTTTTTTTTTTTTTTTTTTGGTGCATGGATAGGGGTGCAAAACCAACAAACGGGGGGAGAGAGAGAGAGAGAAATATTCACGTAGTGGTGAGTGCAGTGGGGTATTCTTTCCGAGAAGGCACGGGTGCTCCGCTGATTTCTCCAATGCAATCCCAGTTCCCACCGGGCTTTTGCCCTTTGAATATTACATAACTCTCTGCCTTCTTCCATCACCCAAAAAAAAAAAAATTATTGCATCGATCGGTTTTCATACTGATCTATACGTTTAATAATTATTATCATGATCTTATATATATATATATTAGCATTTGGTTCTTTGTACTCACGCAAACTTAGTTTCAAAAATTATTCTATAATGAATTTAAATTTATGATCTAGTATTATGTAACAAAAAATGGAATGGATTCGCTACTATTTTTATTTAGAGACAAAATTATTATATGGCCAACAAAATAATAATGGCATGGAACAATAATATATAGTTCATGGTGATATGAACAATATTATATACAACCTTATATTCCATAATTAATAATTACAAGCATTGGATGGAAAGGAGTTCCCAGGGTTAGGAAATTAAACGGATCATATCCCATGTTCCTTTCTCAATAAATTTTGCCCATATTCTTGCGTACCCGTTTACTCGTTTAATCATTTATTCAAATTAGTATTAGTATAAGAGGAGAGTGGCAAAAAAAAAAAAAAAAAAAAAAGAAGCTGATTAAAGCTGAACGAAATTTGTACAATTATGAGTTAGAGTCAAATATATCCCATCTGCTGCGCTATTTTTTTTGTCCTTTTATCTGTATCCCAATTAGACTTTGACACTTAAAGTAAATAGCATAAGTATTTTTAATTTTTAAGTTCAATTTATACACTTAAATTGTTATGTTGAATTAATAATAAGGAGGACAAGAAGAAGACAGAAAAATGGACAGTAGATCTGAACTATATATATATATATATATATGTATTAATTGTGCAATCTTCTTATTAGCTAAGCATTAATGAAATTTAATGTCATACATGCACTCACACATAGATATGGACGACTTTATCATGTAGCACAGAAAAAATAGAACAAAAAAAAAGGCATTCTTTTTATCATACGTGTAGTATAGCTATAAATGGAAGTTACAAGAAGGCCCAGTGAAATTGATAAATAAAACTTTCCGAGGATCCATTAATCAAGTCTAAAGTTCCCAAAATTTATAGCAAGAGAGAAATTAAATTCTCATTTGCTATTGCTGAACTTCAAACTGGATCCCTTTTAAATATTTTCCATTGCATGCTACATACTGCCGCGAGTTAGAGACCCAAAAAACAAAGGTCCTGTTACAATTTTCCCTACATGATCATAATTAGTAAACAGGAAAGGAAAAAAAAAGGAGAATAAAAACCAAAATTAGGAAATTGGTTGGCGTATACATCCCTATTCCCTTTTCCTTTCCACAACCATAAAAAAATAAAATTAAAAAAACCCACATTTCCCATTTCTCTTCTTCCTCTTCTCGTTCATCCAAATCATCATCAGTAGTCAATCAATCTATGCATCGTTCCAAACTGAGAAAGTCGGAGTACCATGACAAACCGCCATGTTATTGGACCTCGGTGCGAGGTTCGGGACCGCGGTCGGAACCCAGTTGTTGCAGGCCGAGCCCTGGTCATAAGGAGTACTACTGGCCTTAACCACACCCATCTGTGACTGCTGTGATAAATAATACAAGCTCCTGTGATAAGCATCCGTAGATGTCCCGAACACATGATGATTATCATTATTAGTAGTACTAGTACTACTATCCCCAAATCCATTGCCGTTATTTCCTTGATCATTTGCTATCACTGTTGCCATAGGAATAACGTAGTTATTACCGTTATTGTCCCCGTACATGATGGAGTTCGAACCCGAGCTATGCTCCATTGTGGAAGACGAATGATCAATTCCCATCAAGTTGTGTAGAACGGAATTTGGCTGAAAGAAATTGTGGGTGTTGCTCAACTGAAGCTGATGAAGATCGTGATGAAAGTTGTGATTATTGTGATCAGTAGTATCTTGCTCCTCTTGCTTGCACCAAATCCTTTGGCCGTACGGGTGGTAGTTATGCATGGAGAAATTAAGCGGCGGCTGTTGGAAAGCGAGTGTGGGCCAGTTGCTACTGTGGTGGTGACCGCCGTAGTTGCTGATAGCGTCGGTGAGCTGAGAACTCATGTTGTCGTCGTCGATGGTGGCGGTTATGCGCTGTCCATCGACCGTCATCTCCGCTTGCTCGACGTCTTTCAGCCGCTTTGCGGCCCCGCCAATCGGCAATGTGCTGCTTTCCAGGATGGACTTTACGTCGTATCTGCTCATGTCGAAGTTGGTTACCGCGTTTAGTCCTCGGAACTTTATGGCTGCAATGTCATATGCCTCCGCTGCTTCCTCCTGGGTGCCTATATGAAATAATATCCGCATTTTTATACTTGGCTTGGCTTGGATTTTTTACAAACACTTGTAATAATCAAGGTTGATATCAATCATTATTATTATTTTTACTATAAGGACTTACTGAAAGTTCCCAAGTAGAGGTCTTTGTTTCCTGCAACTCGTCCAATCCTTGCTTGCCATCTTCCGTGCTGATGGTGTCTGTTGTTACACAACCAAAGCAAAGATGTACTGTGTAAGAACATGAATGATTAATACTATTATTGATTCTAACGTTAATTAATTTAAAACAAGTGTTACTGTATATATATATAATGAAAAAGTAGAGAAGAGTTCATAATTTCATGGAACATTAACTTTCATGTACATGGTTCAGTTCAATTTAGTCCTGCTATATTATAGTTACCTTGTTACACCTCGGTAAATGGATGCACCCCGAGAAAAACCACTACTCTTCCTGGACCAAAATTAACATTGCAAATGATATCAATTTCAGAAAAAAAAAAAAAATCTTAAAAGCCCAAAAAAGATAATGTAAATATTTCAGAAATGTATTTGTATACCTTCGCAAAGATGCAACGTATTCCTGTCTTGTCATGTGCTTCATTTCTTCCAATTCCTTCTCATAATTGCTGATCTGATTTATGTCATAAGGAAAAAAAAAACGATTAACTTCCTTAATCAGCAGAAACAAGATATAACCACAGTAGATATCCTAGAAAACAAAGGCTAGAAGTCTCCAAATCTTTGTTTTTTTTTTTTATTTGTTGACACATTCCCGTTATTGAGGACTACACTTTTTACGGGCAATATAGCCATTATGCAAACGCAGCTTAATTTAGTGCTTTCATACAGTAACGTCATATGCTTGTAATAATGCAGACATTTTTCAAGACTTTTTGTAATCTTATAACTATATATAATTTGAAAACCCAAATAGTCAATATGACTTAGAAAGTCACTCAGTAACTAACCGGTCTATAAATAAAAGGCATGTTTTTAATGTAATAGAGGGAAGAACACACCAAAAAACAAAAAAAAAATGATAATAATACTCACAGGGAAGTTAGTTGTGGTTGTGGTACCCCAGTATTTTAATGCTGCTAGATCATAAGCTCTAGCTGCCTTTTCTTCTTTGTCATAACCACCTACAAAGATAAAATGAAGAAAATCAGGAGTGATGAAAGATTAATAAAAAACAAGAAACATTGGATAGTATTTGAAGTAGAATGGACTGGAACTCTTGTTCAAAACTTACCCAAGTAAACTGCAAACGAGATCGAGAAAGCCCCAGATTAAACAAGAGCAAAGAACCCAAATCAGAAAGAACACAAGTTAGTACAAACATTAACATTTAGAACATATAGAAACGTTTACCAAAATAAAGATGCAAAAAAAAAAAGAAAAGAAAAGAAAAGAACTAGAAGAAGGTGAAAATAGCATACCTTGCCTTCCCTTGCGAGTTTGGCCTTCTCTTCTGCAACTATTATCCCATAGATGAGCCTCATATCTACCTGTCCATCGATGCCTGTAAGAGAAAAACAAAAAACAAAAAACAAAAACACCCACCTTGTTACACCCAAACCCTCTGAAATGAACCCAAAAAAGGGAAAAAAAATAATGATCATAACCTAACCTTGTTACACCACGGTATATAGAGGTTCTTTGTCCAAAAGTATCAATGGATTTTCTAGGCACGGCCTCAATAGCCCCGGCCGTCTGACTATCGATCCCCGCCGCTGCCGTCTTCATCTGCTGCTGCTTATTATTATCCGATGCACAACTATCTCCTCCACTTGCCGCAGCAAGAAGCGGCAAAGGCGAGCTGGACTGCGATCCGGTACTCATCGAAAGCGAAAGACAACTCTGCCCATTACTAGCAGTAGCAGTAGCAGTAGTAGTTGCACCGACGATGTCGTTTTTGTTATCCTGCAGCTGGGCTGTCGGCGGCGCCGGCTGGTTCCTTAGCCACGTCTTGATCATGGAAAGCCCAATGGAGCTGCTATTGCTATTGCGGACATTGCTATTGTTGTTGTTGTTTGCACCGCCGTCCAGAGAGCCGCAGGTTGTCTGGAACATGTAGTCTGCGGCTGCGGTGTCGGTGAAAGAGTGTCGGCCGAGAAAGTTCTCGAGCTTCGGCTGTTGTTGATGATGATGGTTTTCTACGTTTTGAGTGTTTGCCATTAGCATAGAGAAGTCTGATGAACTGCTTGTCTTGTAGTTTGTGTCCGAGTTCATCCCTAACCCCTTCATATTCCAATCTGCAAACAATAAAAAAAAGTAAAATAAATAAATAAATAAGTTAGTTTCTGTTGAAGTTTTTTTATTTAGAGATTTGATTGAAAAATAGATGAGTGTGACATAAGACCTTGGGAGTGATGACTGTTTGGCCTGTTGAAGGCTTCAAGAATGCCAAAAGGGGGAGGGAGGTTTAAAGAAGGTGCAGTGGAGTCAGAGGTAAGATCGAAGCACTCGCCGGAGACATCGTTGCCGGAGATTTCATCGGAGTTGAAGCCGAGGCGTGAGACTACAGTGGATTGAGAGTGGTGATCTTGATTATCATGGTGATGATGATGATGATGATGAGGGTTTGATGTAGTGGGGAGTTCTTGAGGAGAAAGAGAAAAGCCCAACCAATTCATGGAAGCCATAGACAGATAGATATAATCTATATATATATGTATATGTTGTTGAAAGGGCCTTTGTGAGAGTGAGTACTAGTACTAAATATTGATGTTAATGGAGTCTAATATTGGCCTATGAAGCAAACGATCATAGGTATTAGTCCATGCATGAAGTGGTTGACAAAGGAAAAGACATGGAAATGGAATCCATTAGAGCGAATGAGAGAGAAAAAAAGAGAAGAAGAATGAGAAGGAAGGAAGAATAGGAAAGGTCAAAAAATGATCTCTGAATTGATGAATAGCAAAATAATCTCCTCCGAAGGGAAATGAGAGGAGATTTATATTACTCTCTCTCTCTAGCTAGATGTCTCTCACACGTATACACACAAGGGCATGGATCCTTAAACTCATTTTTGTTTTTAAGGTTATGACAAGTAGGGCATGATGAGGTGGCGAGGGCTATAGTGTAATTTCAAATCAAAAAGTTAATTTTCTGTGTAAAAAAAAAGCCCAAATCAAAAGTGTCCCCGGGTTCATTTCATACATGTAAATCTCTTCCTATTCTCTTTAATTCATTCATAGGAAGATTAAGAATGATAAAACTCTCTCTCTCTAAATCCAAACCCTGCTAACTGGTATTGCCTGACAAAAAGAATAATAAAAAGGTACACGAGGAGAAGCTAAAAAGAAATGATTTTTGAATGAAGCCAGTCGTACGAACTATAAAAGTATATATACGTTAGTTTAAAAAAAGCTTAACCAAGTATTTAATCCAAAAATGGGAAATTCAAGTTGAGCTTATCTTTCATGCGTTGTTCATTCTTATAAAGTTATTTATTGAAATGTACTTGTATATTTATGTACATAGCCTAAACACATGGGCCATAAACCTACGGAGCATGTGCTTTCGTAATCTTGAATAAAGCTTGTACCTCTTTTGCCCTCTTGGACTAATTCAAAGATATTCTACTTGTATGTATTAATTAATTAAGTGATCACCTAGAATAATTTTCCTCGTTTGTTTATATTTTACTAATTAATATAATATAGCCAAAGTAAAAGATCTATAATATCTCTACGTACAGGTGCCGGTTGAGAATATAGTTAAAATTACGTATATTTTATGATTCTAATTAAAATTGCTACACTATTATTTTAACAAAAAATTGTGCTAAAAATTGAGAATTATGAAATAAAGTTTCAACTCCGTTTCGAAACTTTCGAAACAGGCTAATAACTTTTCCTCATCTTTCCTCTTTGCTGTGAAACACCTGCAGAAGAAGATGCCATTATGAATCAGTGTGACAAAAAACCCACACGCAGCCCCTCTCCACACCCATTTATTCATGCCCACTTGTACACGAGTCATTTCAATGTGTCAGACTATATGATCAGATTCATTAGATCGATCCCTCTCTCTCTCTCTTTCTCCCCTTTTCATTTCATTTCATTTCAGTGCCATTCTCTTATACACATTTCTTTTTCTCCTTTCACTCTGAGTCTGCCTGCAATGTGCAAAGAAACACCCATAACTTTCTCACATTCCATCCATCCAAATCACATTATTTAACTATTATCCCTTAGTCCTAATCATCAAACTGCTCCCCCGCCACAAATGGGTGTTTCTCTCTTTGTATCTCTCTGAAGAAAAAAAAGGCTGTTTCTCTATACTGTGCATATAACAATAATTCATGCATGACTGACACTTTTTTTCCTTTTATTTATTTATGTTTTGACAATGAAAGAGAAATTAATAATATTAGAGAGAGAGAGAGAGAGAGAGAGATAGGGGGTGGAATTCTAAAAATATTCTTATAAAAAGAGCAGTTCAAAAAATTGGAAATAAGCATACAAGGAGATGGGTTTGCACCTTTGTATCCCTATACGAGGACACTAACCCTTGTCTTCCGGGTCTTTGAGGTTTATTATCTCATTCTCAAGTTGTAGTCTTTGAAGGGACAGATTGGAAGAAAATCTTACTTCTAAGGATCCAGATGGGCATTCCTATCAGATATATGAGATATCCCTTTCAGTGTGTGCTGTTGTCAACTGCCTCTTTTTTCTATATATATTGATCTATCTCCTCAAAAACTCAAATAAATAAATAAATATTACTGTCTATACTTTTTGCAATCAAATATATGTCAATTGATTTAACATTCGAATAAAAAGTAAACAAACATATTTCTGATCATGCTAATGACACATGTTCAAAACAATCTGGCTTTTTAAAATGGAAAAAAACATGTTCTGATGATCTAGCATAGACAAGTACTATATATTAATTTGGTATGTCTAGCTAAAACTAATGTCAACATTACCATTAATTTGGTGTCTCTTAATTAAAGTCAACATAATAATATGCATTTGTGTAGAAACAATCACCAAGTTTTCCAAAAATGTTTAGAACTATAAAAGGAGCAAATTAAATAACAATTAATGAATAACAAGTAGAAAAGTAGAAAAAGTGTCACGAAGTTTATGGTGATCATGGTTATACATCATAAAATAAGTTCATGCATTTGTATCATACATGTCTACGTACGTATTCATGTATGCAAGTTAAATTGGAAAAGACTCAAATGAGTACGGAGAGAGAAAGGGTAAGAAAAAACAAATAAAAAGGGTTGGGGTGGTGGTGCAGAAAGGATGAGAGAGAGAGAAAAGATGAATGATTCTCGAAGGTTTCAATGAAAAAATAAAAACCCCACTGTAAGTTTGACCGTCAAGAAAGGAATCAAAGACGGTAAAACACATGGCCCTCAAACTAATTTTTTATCAATATCCCATTTAAAAATTGCTATTAAAAGCCTGTTGCCACTGTAAAAAAATAATTAAAGAAGTAAAATAAATGCTCTCGGTAATCTAACCATAATCATGTTCCAACCCGCGGCCATTAGCCCTCTTCTTAGACAGAGAAAGGAAGAAACTTTTAGAGAGAGAGAGAGTATGACTTTTGACACCAGGGAAGAACGATCTTTTAGAGTCGGCAAAATGACAAACCCTAACTCTAGTTAACTCATTCCTATGGTAGTAATATAATGTGAAAATGGGTGTTCAAGATTTTACTGCGGCCGTAGACAAGATAAATTAATTTAGGGTGCGTTTGGTTAGAATATTTTTTAGACCCAATTAATTCAAATTTAAATTCTAAATTTTTTTTAGATTTTTAGTCATTATGTTTATTCATTGACTAAGTGATGATCCAATGGTTCTTACTCTGGGAATTTTCGGACTTAGTTTGACAATCTTTTATTGACTTATCGTGGCACTTGACAGTTGAATGCCCAAATTCTATACAATTAAAGCATTCCATTTTGTGATTGGGTTCTTCTTAGAGAAACGGTCTGATTTATTTGATTGATAGATATAACAAACAATTAATTATAACAAATATATGATTATAATAAATAAAAAAAATTCTAAACTTAAATTAAAAATAATATTAAATTTAAATATAAAAAATTAAATCGTAATATTAATATATAGTAATTAATAATATAAATAAAATATTCTTATTCGAAATGCTTTGTGATCTTCAACCAATTATGCGCTTTAATATAATCACCAAGAGTAAGCACTAGAGCTTGGTTCCAATATTCGATAGCTTGATCGAACCAAGTTTCTGCAATTTCAGAATCTTCGTGTCGAATGGCCTGTTCTTTCTAGTCGAAATAAGTGAGTAAATTCCTTTCCTTAAAGCATCATGAATGCTTTAGATATGTTTTTGTTTCCTCCAAAATTCAAATTAACTAAGTATCAAGAATCTAAGTTTTCAGAGTTTTGACCCACCATAAACTCTTGATACTCAGATATCTTTGCTACAGTAAAAACTGAAATTCTCTTTTCTATATTTGAGGAAAAAAATCATAACTTCTTCATTTGATATCTAATTGAGATGATTTTTTTTATTGAGTTTCTAATGAAGAACGGAATAAATTCATATTTATATTATATTTTTTTAGGATCATTAACATTAAGATTTTATTAGATTTATTAATAAATAAAAAAACTTTTTTCACTACCTCTCCAAACACAAATTCTAATTTTATTTCATATTCATATTAAAACTTAAATGCACATCTAAATGTTAATTTAGATAATAATTCAAATCACTAATTCAAATCCTAATTTAAATCATACAATTCAAATCAAATCACTAGTTTAAATCCATTTACCGAATGGATCCTTAGTGTCGGTTTGACACATGAGTTCTCACAATCTTAAACATACGAACCTACCAAAACTAAATAGAAACTTTGATTTTGAAAGCTATTGTTGAAGTAAAACTGGTTAAACTGTTAGTTTTAAAAATTTAATCTTTTCTTTAAATTTTACAAGTTTTAAACCATTTTCTATGGCACTCGCCTCCTCATTTTCATTTTTCATACTTCTTGTTTAGACATTAATATTTCAAACAACAAGTTAAAACTACCTTTTAGAACATATAAGTTCAAACAATAAAATTCGGCCACATCAATTTAAACTCGCGTACCAAACCAACCTTAGCAAAGTGAAGACAAGAAAGAGCGAAAATTTGAAATTTCTCCGAAACCAGCACTTTGTGTCAAATTTTCCAACTGAGACTACTATGCCATGTGACCTGAATCATTGAAAGCAATAGAATTTTTTAAAAAGAGAAGTTTGTGAATGAAAGCCACGTGTGAGTAAAAGTTTCTTGCCACCCTTATTTCGATTGACATGTGTTTCTCATGTCCATGTATACTTTCAGCAACTTGAGCTTTGACTGATCGGTGCATATATATATATATATATATATATATATATTAATGTTGTAATATATACTCAAGCGATCAGCACATGGAAAAATGAACTGAAACCAACATACATACTTCTCACCAGCAATATTGGGTGATACATACAGATCTAAATATATAAATGGATATGATATTTTTCAAATATTTATATTTTTCTCCCTATTTTCCCCCCTTTGATCTGTTTCAAACTTAACTGCAAGTATGTGCTAGGTTTGTATTAATATATTGATTAGTAGGCACTAATGTCCCTAACTTTGCGCTCTATAATGTTTACCCATCCAGCATTTTGTCACATGAATTGTTTCTTAATTAGGGACTAAGGACTTTATTTTACTGTTTATTGGCAGGTTACCCTTCAAATTGCTTTATTAGGAAGTAATTAAGGACATTGCATTATGGTCTATTGGCCTTCATGTTCAAAATTTGTTCAAGTCTATGGTTGTTCAATTTAACCGGTAAATTAAACAACCAGCACCGAGAAGCTGACTAGCTAGTTAACAGTG
Source organism: Artocarpus hirsutus (assembly GCA_946598075.1). NCBI lineage: Eukaryota > Viridiplantae > Streptophyta > Magnoliopsida > Rosales > Moraceae > Artocarpus > Artocarpus hirsutus. The sequence continues at coordinate 38,639 of CAMOHE010052011.1, forward strand.
ACACATCACTAATCTTCGTAGGTTGAAAAACCATTTTATCTCGTGTATTTTTAGTGGCCTATTATGAGGATGATGACAATGATTTCAAACCAATGCCAAGTAACGTATTGGGAGTACCTTTTTTTTTACATAAAAAAGTAACTCCCATTTGCAAGTTTATATTTATAATTAATAACAGAGTGTTTGACAAACATGATTAATTAGAACAAAAATTTGGTTATCAAATAGTGTAAATCTCTTATATGTTACAGTAAAAAGTAAAAAGGTGTTACAGTCTAAAGCTCTTACATGTTACAGCATTTTGAATTAAAAAGTTAATTTTAACCATGTTTGTCAAATACTCTATAAATGTTATTTTGTAAGCACGACGAGAAAGAAGAAGACGAAGTCCGAAGCTAAGTCTCAGCACCCTTGGAAAACAATATGTATTTTTTTTTCTCTTATTGATACGTGATCAATCAGCTAATAAAACAATGAAATAGGGTCTTTAGTGCCTGATAAAAAGTGTGACAAAATACTAGCACAAATAAGGTTTTAGTCAATGGCAGAGGGAGGTGAGACTCGGAGAGCATATGTCCTTCCTAGATTTTTAAAATTTTGTTAGTGTATATAGTCCTTTAATTTTTTTTAAATCAGTTGCCCCCCTTTAATTATCAAAAATTTTCAAATATACATTTTCTAAACCTAACTTCAATATTGTTTTTTCCATATACGTCTTTTTCAATTGATTGATAGTGTTAAGAGTTGATATTTTTAATATTTTCTACCTTTTTAGTTTATGCCCTTCCTAAAACAAATCTTGGCTCCGCTACTATTTTGGTATCTATAAAAATAATTAGGGGAACAAATACCGGACAGACAAAAATTTAAGGAATGAATAATGTCGATTAATTTTTTATGTATTGATGACATCAACTTCGATAGTAGTAGAGGTAGAAACAGGGTTTCAACTTTCAAAGGAAAGAAGAAACCTAACACCAATGATTGAAGAAGGAGAAATATATTCGGTGTATATAATAGAGGAGAGACTTAAGTTAACCTAACTTGGTCCACTAGAGGTCATATTGGGCCCATGTGTGTGAATCACGTATGTTGTTGTATACGCGAAAGAAAAAAAGTAATGCATGCAGCCCATGCAGAGTGTGCGAGCAGCCCATGCCTCATGACAAACATCATCGCAGTCATATTAGACCACTCTGTTGATTTTTTTTTCTTTAACTTGTGGCTGTCATTTCAGAGACGCTTGACAACCTATCTAATATCTTTTCCTCCCCTTGATGTTTCTGGCCAAAAAAAAAAAAACACTAAATATCTATAAGAAGATCAACTTGAAAATTCTATTGCAACGGCAAATAATAATAATAATAATAATAATAATAAAGGAAAAAGATAAACTTTTACTTCCCGTTTTGAGTTAAAGCCCCTCACATCATTGCGCTCTCATAAATTGGAGACATCGATATACAGTAAAGATGAGTACTATGTATATAACCCAAGAAAGGGAAGTCGCTAAAAATTATCTGTAGTTTTTTTTCTTCCAATTATCTTTAGTTAATTAAATTGATATATGTTTAATAAAATATGTATGCTTAATGTGCTTTAAGTTAACATTTTTAACCTAGGTCAACTGGTTCTAGCTCAGTTTGTAAAGGCTCAATCCTGAAAACCATACGTGTGTTTATGTTTGTAAACATGCTTAATTAACCTCGGCTCCTGAGTATTACACACACATCTATATATGTAAGTGTGTAAACATGCTTAATTAACCAAGGCAATATAAATGGAAGAACTTTTAAAACGTCCCATGATTTCAAGGCGCTTTTAGAGTGTGTGTGTGTGTGTATAGACCACCTAATATTCAAAAGTGCATGATTCTTGGGCCTCAGTTAGCCACCTGGAAATTAGAGAAACTTCAGGCCGAAAACGAGTGATGAGATTCTCTAGCATGTGTTGTTATTTAAATTATTTTGTTGTCGTTGTTGTTATTTTGTGCGCGTGTGAGTGGCTATAGGAAGGGACTGCTAATTAAATAGGGAGGTGGGATATTGAGAGATTTGAGGGGTTAGTCTGGATGATTGGGCTAGTGATATATAGCTATGTATAGGGTTGCGATTGGTCGACACTCTCACATGAGACATAAAAGCAGGTAACAAGCAAGAGCAAATAGCGGAGAGAACTTGTTCATTTTATAGATATACATGCATGCACAGGCATAGCCCCATAGATCAACGCCGGTTTCTCATATCAAAGTGCACACTTCACATAAAACATGGTAAAAGGCAGTACAATGGCCAATTACCACTATATAATAATGTTATTTTCTGTCTGTAAACTGCAATTTTTTTTTTTGCCATGCATATGTCTTCTCGACCCCGAGGGATGAAATTAAAGAATTATCTATCATGGGTTGAGATTTACTCAGATTAATTTAGATTATATACGCAAGCTTGAGGACGTCTGTAAATAATTTTTCATTTATAACTGGAGATTTTGGTACTACTAAAATTGATAGTGCCACTTTAATAAGCCATTTTAAAGAGTGATTTAGGTACTGTTGCTAGAATCCTAGTTTGGCAATGATGTTGCTAAAATCCTGAAAATTTTCCCAGTGTAATAATGATAAAAATGAAGTCTTATGCTTCACCAATCACTATAACAATTTGTAGATTAGTCGATGTATAATTGACGTGGGTTTATTAAAAAAAATCATCTAATATCTATAAAAATATTGCAAGGAAATTTGCATGTTTCTTAAAAAATTATTGTCTAAGATGCTATATTAGATGATGGTTTCTTAAAAACCATCATCTAATATTCAAAATTTCAAAAACAAAAAAGGTGCATTTTTTTCCGCATATTTATTTTTTAAAAATGTTCAAATTTTCACATTCCTTTTATAACTCCGAACTACTTTTTTTAATTCCTCTATCTTTCTCATTTATAAAATCTATTCCTTTCTTTCAACTTCCACATTCTCTATCTAAAATCCCTCTCCCTTTTACTCATCTCCCATCTCTCTCTCTCTCTACCATGTCAAAACTTAAAGTTTTTTTTCCTAAATTTCTTTCCTTCCACAATCATTATTCCTTCAACCTCTATCATTGTTGTTGCCTTTGCTGTCAAGACTACCATGAACACACCCATGGGTCATCGTTCCCTGGCCACCATGTTCTCTACCTCCATCGATCTTGATCTCATATTTGTTGTGATGCGTTTCTTTTAATTCTATCATCTTTTACTTTTAGACTCATTTATCTTTTGTTGTTGCTGGTTATCATGTTCAAAGCATTTTTTGTTGGTTAGATTTTATAGATAAAACATTATTTATAGTATTTGTATCATATATTGATTATAAAAGAGAAGAAGGGTTAATAAATTTTTTTTTTTAGAAAATCATAGCTAGATTGTGTTATTCAAGAGTTGTGAATCATGTTTATTTAATTTGTAATTAATAGTAAGGAATATTTTTTTGGCTAAAAAGATTTTTTTTTAATTTTTCAAAGACTTTTATTGACGGATTTTATGAAAACTGTAGTCTAATATGTTTTTCTTGGACTCTCAAATATTTCACTCACATATTACAAGATGGTTAAAAATTGTCATTTTATGTGTATCACATATTTACGACGGTGGATTAGACGATAGTTTGACTAACCATTGTCTTATCTTTAGACGACAGTTAACCTTCAATACGAGTAGTGAATATTATGAAAATTAACGCATTTATGCTCAATATGCAAATCATTAGGTCATTTTTTGAAAAACTATAACCAGATGAATCCACAACAAGAACAAACAAAGACCAAAAAAAAAAAAGTTCCACAAAAACATATTTTTTAAGAATATAGGCTGAAAACTATTAATTTAATTTTTAATGACGATTATGATAAGTATAAGAATGTTGCTAAGGTTAAATATGATATATGGTTCTTAGAAAACGATGATCAATAAATAAATTTACGTGACATGAGATAGAATTTGGTTTCCTCGTAATATCAATATTATTTCCATATATTACAATAGACGAATATCAAGATCACTCGGAAAAGATGCATGGTATATATTAATTAAACAAAATTATTAGTGACCAAATTATTGTCAACACAAGTATGTTGAGGTAAGTCTTCCGATTAGAAACGATACAAGTGATTAATATGACAAGACAAATTTAGACAAGATATAAAAGATAATGACAATATATATATCTATATATCTAGATCATTCTGTCCTTCGAAAGCTTGAAGTGGCCAATGCAGTGACGATCAACAATCACGTAATTGCTTAAAAAGAGTTAAAGATTGTATTTTAAGCCTCCAGAAATTGAGAGGAAAAAAAAAGACAATGACTCGATGAAGAAACATCCTTAAATAAGGGTTGGAAGTGAGAAGAATAAATTGAAAAAATAGTTTTCTTTTCCTTCAAAATTGAACCTTTACTGTCTTCTTTCTGTTTTGTTATTTTTTGTTATGTTTTTTCTTTCCTTGTCATTTTAAGTTTTTTACTTAAATGATTTGGGGTTGTCCTTCTTCTTTAAAAAGTTTTTATATAATATGACTGTGTGTGTTCTAGACTTACAAGAGATACTCTTTTTGCTGCAAAGTTGAACTAAGTCTCTTACGAAAGAAAAGGAAAAATATTATAACTTATACAACATTTCATGTGAGTTGTGCTGTTAAGTACTCTTACGAAAGAAAAGGTGAAATATAAACTTATACAACATTTCATTTCATGTGAGTTGTGCTGGTGCATAAACTTATCTACAAGTCTAATATATAATTTTTTTATGATATTTCATACAAAATATTAATAATATTAAGAATAGATGTGGAAACACATGTACATTGCCACACAAATTAACATTGAAATAAACAAAACAACATGTGTTTCTTAATGATAATTTTTCATGATTGAAATGAGTTTGTGTTTTTAAGGTACTTTTTGATGTTTTTAAGATGATTAAAATACCAAACTGAACTCTTATTTATAAATTACATAAGAAATAAAGTTTGATCCATAACAAATGTGGGACAAAAATACCATATATATATATATATACCCACAGAAGACAAAAGCCTTAGACCAAGTAGGACTCACAGCAAAGACAAAAAGTTACAATGGTTGATTAACAGGAAACTAGACAAGGAATTAATATGACAAGACAATTTTGGACAGATATTAAAAACGATGATTATATAGATTATATAGGTCGTCTTGCTTTTCGAAAGCTTGAAGTGGACAATGCAATAACAATCAACAACATGGTAATTACTCAAAAAGCATTGGCAATTTTAACTTTAGGTTTCGACAAATTGAGGGAAAAAAAAAAAAACAACTCCATGAAGAAGCAACCTTATTACAAGGATTTGAAGTGGAAAAATGTTAAAAATTAAAAATAGTTTTGTTTTATTCAAAATTGTTATTTGACTGTTTTCTTTTTCTTTGTGTTTAGTTTTTGTTATAGGTTACTTTATCATTTTAGGTTTTTTTTTTAATTATTTAAGTTTGTAAGTTCTTTGTTTGAAACAAATTTGATATATTTACGCGTACCCGACTTAAAATGCCCTTTTTGATGCAACTTAAATTAATTTTTCAAATTTAAGTACTCTTATAACTTTTAGCAAAAAAGGAAAAAAAAAAAAACACTTCTTCAAAAGAAACATGTTAAATTTTAACTTTCAAGACATTTCACATGAGTTGTGTTCGTACATTTGCCTATATCTTCTATGTTTGATGCTATTTCATGTAAAATAGTAATATTTGGTTAGAGCAGTACTCGAAACACCAACTTTAATTTTAATTTTTGTACAGTTGTTATTAATTTAATAATAAATACAATCTATTGATATGTCTTTTTTTTTTATACACCTACTAATAAAAACATTACAACTCAAAAACTACTAATTTCCAATAACAAAGAAAATTAGAACACCGTCAATTTGTTTTTTTTTAATTTTTTTTAATAATGAATAACATTGGTTGCATGAATTAAACAACATGTGGTATGTGAAACTGTTTTGACTTAAAAATAGAAACTTATATACAAGTCTACAATCAACCAAAAAGAATCTGAAGTGAACGACACCACGTTTTCAATGTGGCAAGCACTACATGTCGTTTTCATTACGAAGAACTCGTGTTTTCATTACAAAGAACACGCGTTTTCACATTTAAAGGATGCACACAGATGGCAACTTTTAACGACCGACCAAATGTCATTCAAACGACGGTGATGTTTTTCTTTGTATTTTTATTTTCTTTTTCGCGTGGACTGAAATTTATAATGTGCTTAAAATAGTGGTTAAAATTATACAATATAATATATAAAAGCATTACATTGTAATAAATTTTTACTTTATATTATAATATATAAAAATTTTATACTACTTATAATTAAAACTATACAATTAAAACCACCCTATCAATCACTGCATTAAAGAGTAGTTTATGCACGACTTACATGACAACATTTTTCAACGATAACCAAACACGTGCAGTATGTGGAACAAACGACAACAAACTCATGGGCCACGGCAAATGTGTTATTTTAACGACAATTCGTTTTCAGTAATATGCAGAAAACTTGAGACGGCATACAACACGTCTTTCTAAAAATCATACCTAATAACGCCTAGTTTTAAATTTTGAGGTAATAAATAACATAATTACTGCAACTGTTAATAGATATATATCTGATTTAAAAGAAGATTTGTAAGGATAAATATAAGTTTAATAAATGAAATAATATATTTACTATGTAAATGAAAAAAGTAAATACAATTTGAAGGTTATGAGATTCAATTTAGTCATGTGATAAGTTCATTAAATAAATTTAATTAGGTTTGAATTTAAGAGTTTTCTACATGAATTTCAAATTCACTACATTTTGTCATAATATCATATATATTACTATTCACTAACTTGCTATTTATAGGTGTTTGGCTAGTGGTTGGAACCGTTTTTACTATAGCATATAAGAATTTACACTGTAGCAACTTTTTTTTTCTTTTTCTTTTTATTGTAATATGTGAGAGCTTTATACTATTTATAACAGAGTTTGTGGTATGAACTATCCTTAGCTAAACACCCTTTTATTATTATTTACTCCCAGAAAAATTCGTTACCTCCTCTAGAAAAGAAAAAACAAGTAGAGATGTTAAATAGGCTGGCCCTATCTAGTCCATTTAATTTAGGCCTAAATGTGCCTCGTGTTCTGCCTGGGCTTGCCTATTTATTTATCGTGTCATGCTAGGCCTAACCCAGTTAATTTTTGTAATGTCAAGCCTAGCCTATTGTCATTTATTAATAGGCTATTCTCGTGTCTATATCGATGTTCGTTTAGCTCTTAATATGTCTTTCTAAAGAAAGTACATTATTGATTAAAAAAATATTTTTCTAAGGACAACAATATTGTAGAATCTTATACAATATGGTTTACATTATTTAGTTTTTCATATAAATCAAAGAGGATAAATATATATTGATAATTGACAATTTACCAACAACAAAAAATCTATTTGATCTTTTTTTAATCAAATATATTAGAAATTTAAAACTGCTTTAAAAAAATATTTATAAAAATATAAAAGATATCAGTAAAATTAGTTTTAAATTGCATATTTTAATCGTGTTTACATTATGGTTTACATTGTAGAATCTTATACAATATGGTTTACATTATTTAGTTTTTCATACAAATCAAAGAGGATAAGTATATATTGATAATTGACAATTTACCAACAACAAAAAATCTATTTGATATTTTTTTAATCAAATATATTAGAAATTTAAAACTGCTTTAAAAAAAATATTTATAAAAATATAAAAGATATCAGTAAAATTAGTTTTAAATTGCATATTTTAATCGTGTTTATAATTGGACCTCAAACATGCTTTTAATGTAATCGTGCTCGTACCAGGCCCTTAATGTGTCGTACTTTTAACATGTTTCGTACTCAAAAATTGCACTAAGCTCAGCTCATTTAATAAGCGAAATAGGCTAGGCCTATTTAATAATCATGTTGTGCCATATTATGCCTACTTTTTAACATGCCGTGCTCGTGCCAGCCTATAAGACCCAACCCGTTTTAACATCTCTACACACACTACATAGTCATAAATTATAATTTCAATTACATAATTATACTTCATAATTTTAACTATTTTTTAATTTATTTATTTTTTTGTTTTTAGAAACTGTAAAGATATCTTTTGAATTTTAAAAACTTATTTTAATTTCTTTCTTACGAATAGAAAAAATTGGGCAAAACAACACATCTTAAATGGTCATGGTAAATATTTTATATATTAAAGACATTATAAAAATCCTAACATAAAACATCTAATTTCATAAAAAATACATTAAGTTTTATGATTTTTTAAATTTTAAAATATATATTTTTAAAATTTTTCTTTGTAAGAAATATACATTTAATAAATAAATTAGGTTAAATTTAAAGTATTTATTTATAATTTTTTAAAAAGATAATTAAAAATAATAAAACTAAAAGATACACTCGTATAAGTAATGCTAAATTGATATTTTGTTTTACAGGGAAAATTGTGAGGAAAAAAATACATGTCGTTTATGGATAAGCGACATTGAAAGTTAAAAGGGTGTGCCCAAAGTTAACGCTTTCTTCTTCCTCTCTCTTGGTCCTCCACATTTGCCCAAGTAAGTTTCCGTTTTTGATTGTTTGCTTTCAATCCCCACAGTGAAACTCAACAATTTTACCTTCGTAAATATTCTGCTTCTGATTAGAATCAATGTTGATGGGAAATCGGGCCTAATGGAATTTCTTTCTTTCTTTTTTTTTTTTTCTAAGTTTATTCTTGTTTATGGGTTGTATTTCTATATCAGATACCGTATGTTGCGATTGCAAATTATTATCTTTTTGGTTCCTTCACACTAAAAATTAGCTCATTTCAAACGGTTATTCTTGGTTTAAGCGAATGTTCTCAAATATATCATATATGGATATGGGGTTTCATAAATTTTTTTCCTTTGCCTTGTCTGGGGTTTTTGTTTTTATTTATATTTTATATTTAAAATTTGCCCCTTTATGTCTCTTGTGCTGGAAAGGAATGCTGTTTATTTGATTTCACATTTCTTGAATTTTATCATGTTTGAAAAGGGTTTATGTTTGTATGGTGTACATTGGTTCTCTCACTCATATTTATCGTGTGTCACCAATTTAACAGAATATCTTTGTACCCATCCAATGAAAATTATATTTATCATCCTAGTTCTGTATGCTATATTTTTTTATTTTTATTTTTATTTTTATTTTTTCACATTGGATTGCTTCTGAGTTTTGATGTTGTAGTGAGTTCTGAAGTTGGTATTGTCAATCATGAGGGGATCATTTCAGATAATTCAACTGAGATTGATCTCAATCTTGTCAAGGACAGTGCAAGGGTAACTAGTTCTGTCCAACAAGAACAGGTGCCTGCTGTTGGAGAAGGCAACGAGGAGAATAATTGTTCTAAAGATGATGAGTCCAATGAAGTAAATATTGAAGAACCGTATGTAGGTCAGGAGTTTAATTCTGAAGATGCTGCACATACGTTTTACAATGAATATGCAATACGTTTGGGCTTTATTGTTCGCATGGACAGCCTGCGCCGTTCGAGAGATGGAACCGTTATCAAAAGGACTTTTGTTTGTAACAAAGAGGGTTACCGCAGGACTAATAGGTGTGATGAGAATGGCAAGAGGCCGCGGATGCCCTTTAGAATGGGTTGCAAGGCTAAGCTTTCTTTAAGGAGGCTGAGTACTGGGATATGGGTTGTTACAAAGTTCATTAAGGAACATGCTCATCCTTTGCCTGGGAGGCTGGTTCAAAATGAACTCAATAGTGACCAAACTCTGGTAAGCCTTTTATGAACTCTATTTTTGCAATTGTTTCAAAAGTTGTTGTTAAGGTAACAGTATTGCTATTAGACCATTTAAGTCGTTAGTTAGCTACTAATTCTCTTAAAAATTTACCAAGTCGGATTGATAGAGTCGACAATGTGAACATCTTTTGTTTCATGAATGTATTTGCAGATTGAACAGTTGCAAGTACCCTCAGTACGATGCCTTATATGGCAAAGCATAAAAGTACATATATTTTTAAAAGTCCCATCTGATCTCATGTAAGATATTGCTGGAAAAAGCATTGTTATTGTATCAACAATGGTGATGTGTCACCAGAAGTATGAGTGAAAGAGAACCGTCGTATGAGTAAAAGTAAAAGAGAACCGTCATATGGCAAAACTTAAAAAATGGTCTCATTATGTTATGTGGCAAGTATAATGCACTGTTGCATATGTGGTGACTGCATCATTAACATTACTTAAAAAAACATTTTTCTGATAGAAAATATAATTTGCTACGCTAGATAGATCGGTGACAATTCTACCTAGGTGACAGAATGAGAATATATTTTTGGCAACTGATCTAATCTTAAGTGGAATTTAAATCCCGTCTCTTTTTTCCCTCTCAGAATGAGAGCACGAGGGTAAAAGAACTAACTAAACAGCTGCTTCGTGAGAGAAAGCGGTCTGCTTCATTTAGGAAGATTATAGACCTCCTCTTCAGTCATATTAAGGAGCACACAGAGGAACTTTCCAGAAAGATCCAGCACATTGCGGATAAGGTGAACGAGATCGACTCTATGGGCAAAAGTCATCAGGAAAACCTCAGATAGCCTTGTCATTTATTATGTAAATTGTTTATGTCCAAATTGGCTTCATAAGTTTCTTTTTAAATTGTTACCCATCAATCTCTATTATTAAGTTATACTTTAGATTATATTGTCTATATTGTTTTGCCATTTTGGCTTTCACATGCCCAAATAATGTACTAAAGCCCTTCGGTGCTTGACACTTTTTGAGGAGAATGGTTGCAGGGCATTGCTTGAATGAACCAGCAAACTAGGCTCTTCTTATTATTTATTGCTCAAGTGAAAACTAGGCCATTTAATTAGCCAGTTTTGAGTTGGGTGCAACATGACTCTGGCTATGCTTTTGTTTATTAATATATATTTTTTATATAAATCATCATCATTATCATCAATTATTATTATTATTATTCATGTGATTTTTTTTCCCTGGAGACTACCTATGCATATTATAACTATAGGTGTTTCAAGGCAAAAATCTGTTCCCAAGGGAAAATCAGGCATATAACATACTTTTACTTTGGGGTTTAAAACAAGTGAACCCTCAATCCAAACGGGTCCATAGTCTCTACGTAATTACAGTCTCTTAAAAATAAATTTGATTTTTATTTTTATGAACATGCTATGTAGTGTAATTTTAACTTAAAATAAAGGAGGAGGAGAAGAAAAAGAAGAAGACGACAACTTGCCTTCTTAATATGCAACAAATGTTGATTAATATTGGATCACTCTAATTTTTTAGTTCAATTTAGAGGACCACAGTGTAAAACACTCACATGTTACGATATTGATAGTTTTAACTATGTTTCCAAAGGCCCTCGTAAATTTGTACTCACCTAGAATCCTAAGGACTGGAAGTTACAATTCTCTCTCAAGGAAACCAAAAAAAAAAAAAAAAAAACAGTTGACAAGGTTAAAAAGATTAACTGAACATGAAATCCTACCAAGAGAATAAAATATTGAATTTTGCACTTGAGCAAAGAAAATGCAAGAGGAAGAACTACTTGTTCTTTACGGTACAAATTATGCCACGTCATCAATGATTACGTCAGAATCCAACGATAAAAACTGATAGGCTAAGGCTGAAGCTAGAAGAACACAGTCCCATAGAGAGAGAGAGAGAGAGAGAGAGAGGGATTAGATATGGCGGAAGGTTGTGTGCGTTTGAAGAGCCCAATTCCAATGGCGTGCGCCAGAGAAGGCGAACACCTCAGAGTCCAACTTCCCGACAAGACCCGCAATTCAAGGGTCTTGGTCCTCGGCGGAACCGGCCGGGTCGGAGGCTCCACCGCCATTGCTCTCTCCAAGCTCTGCCCCGACCTTCACGTCGTCGTCGGTGGTCGCAACAGGTAAAATGAAGAATTTTTGCTAAGAAGAAATGAACAAATGTTTTAATGATAATAAAAGTTGGCATTTTGATGTTGGGAATGGCAGGGAAAAAGGAGCTGCGATGGTTGCCACTCTTGGGAGAAACTCGGAGTTTTCCGAAGTGGATATTAATAATGTCTACTCATTGGAAGCGGCTCTTAGTGGTGTGTTGGAATTCTTCTTAATTTTCTAATTAATTACTCTTCAATAGTTGTACTTTAATAAATCATGGTAATTAAATTTAATTGTAAGAGTGGAGACTTTGGCAGATGTGGATCTTGTAGTACACGCAGCAGGTCCATTCCAACAGGCGGACAAGTGCTCTGTTCTAGAAGCTGCCATTAACACCAAGGTGAGCTAAGGTAATCCATTCTTGTAGAACATCTTACCATGTCAAAACTCTCTCTCTCTCTCTATTCGATATGACCAAAAATGTTATGTATTTGCGGGGTACCATTTCTTATTGGTAGTGCATATTTCTGAACATTTAGAATCAAACAATACGCAATTACGATGGGATCGGATAAAATTCTGACCTTGAGAACAACACAACAAGTGAGCATTAGACTACTAGATTCAGCTACCCAAAGTAATCCAAGCTAATGTGCTCCTTGTTTTTTTTTTTTTTTCCCACAGACAGCATACATTGATGTTTGTGATGATACAAGCTGTGCATCGCGTGCTAAGTCCTTGAGCGATAGAGCAGTTGCTGCAAATATTCCGGCCATTACAACTGGTGGAATTTATCCTGGAGTGAGCAATGGTCTCTCATAAGCATTCTTATTCTGTAATAGCAAGGGTTTCACCCCGATCACTTTGTACCTAAAATTCAAGGCTGTGGTGACAGTAATGGCAGCAGAGCTAGTTCGAGCAGCGAGAAGCGAAAGCAAAGGGGAACCAGAGAGACTAAGGTTAACAATTCTATTACCATTATTAACTCTTGGCACCTAAACCGCCCTTTCTTTTTAAATGCCTTGGCAAAATCAGTGGACGAAAAGAAATCCTTTAATCTTTGACCACTGATTTGCAGATTCTTATCCTGAATACTCATGTAAAACACTCTTCGTCTCAGATTCTACTACTACACTGCCGGTACTGGTGGGGCGGGTCCAACAATATTAGCAACTAGCTTTTTGCTTCTTGGAGAGGAGGTTGTTGCCTATAATAAGGGTTGGTATCTGCTTTATATACTCTTATTTGACGCTTCTATCTCAATTCCTACATGGACTTATGATATGGACTATTCAATCAGGAGAAAAGATCAAACTAAAGCCATACAGTGGAATGCTCAACATCGACTTTGGAAGAGGGATCGGAAAGAGAGACGTTTATCTGTTGTAAGTGTAACTTTTTTTTTTTTTTAAAAGAAAAAAGGCCCTTAAGATAGAAATGGTTATTCTGTGAAGATCTATCAGAATCCAATCACAATACAGAAAAATGATTGTTTTTACTTATGCACGGTTGTAAATATGTCACATACAGATTGATGGTCTGAAAGTTCTTGCTTTCAGGAATCTGCCCGAGGTTAGAAGTGCTCATGATGTCCTAGGAATACCAACCGTAAGCGCTCGATTTGGAACTTCACCATTCTTTTGGAACTGGGGAATGGTAGCAATGACGAGTCTTCTTCCTCCGGTACCCTGGATATATCTCCCCTACATGACTCTAACTTTTTTATACTAGACTTGTGTTGGGATGCATAGTATGACTCTTTCCAACTAATATGCATTTGTCATATCTCAATAGCATAGGAAAAAATAGCTGAAATACTGTCATTTCGTATGAGATATTGCAAAAAGGGCCTTGCTAAGTTGACAAAACACCGCTTTTCAGGAGACGTTGAGGGACAGAAGCAAAGTCCAGCAGTTGGTTCAGCTGTTCGATCCTGTAGTCCGAGCACTTGACGGGATTGCTGGAGAACGCGTGTCAATGAGGGTGAGCAAATGTACAAACATGAGTAATCTCTTTACATTGTTGTATCACTCTGTTTGATAGTCACTTCTGGGGCAGGTTGATTTGGAATGTTCCAATGGGCGCAACACGGTTGGGATATTTAGTCACAAAAAACTCTGTGTGTAAGCTTTTCTTGCTTCTCAAATGTCTCTGAAATCGTATGCTTTTTGCTAAATGATAAGCTTGAAAACTTACCAACAGAAGGCTCTAAATAAAAATATGATATAAACGTGATTTATGTCTTCCAGATCAGTAGGAATTGCAACAGCTGCATTTGCTCTTGCAGTTCTCGAGGGAAGCACGCAGCCTGGGGTTTGGTTTCCGGAGGAGGTGTGTTTAAGAGTTGAAAAAGGAAATTACCGAGATTCAAAAGCTAAATAATTAATTATTTACCGAACATTTTGTTGAATCTTTCCATGTACAGCCCGAAGGAATTGCTATAGAGGCAAGGGAAGTTCTCCTCAAACGTGCTACACAAGGAACATTCAATTTTGTAATGAACAAGTATAAATTTCTGATCCATAACAACTCTTTTACTTTCTTAAGTCGTTAAGTTATTGACTACTGATTTTTTTCGTGGTTCAATAGACCTGCATGGATGGTTGAAACGGATCCAAAGGAGCTTGGATTAGGAGTATACGTATAGAATTCTCAAAAATGCACATGTTAGATTACAAGTTCCTTCTTCGGCTCCTCCACCACTCTTTGAAGGTAGACGTTTTTTTTTCATTTAATTTAATTGATTGAATAATAATTTTTTTTTTCTAGTCTTATTAGCTAAAATGCTTGTGTTCATTGTTTTTGTGTTACAGGTGTTGGAAGTTACAACTTTGTTGAGATGCTTTGGCGGTATGCTCATTTTCAAGGAATTGACAACTAATGAAAGATTGTCTTCACGAGATAGAGTATTTTATTGGCGATCCGTTGCTCGGTTGATGGCCATATTCCTCTGCATGGAAGTATTAGCATGACTTTAAAGATGGTAAATAAAAAAAGAAAAACATACAAAGAATTTGCTATCTCATTTACCATCTTGCTATATATTTCAAATAGTTGGAAGAAATGTCCCTCTGAGGAGAATAAAACTAAAGCAAAAAAAAAAAAAAAAATGAAATAAAAATCCTCATCCAAACTTTTTTTTTTTCTTTTTTGTTTTTGGTTGACATAGTCCAGTAATTAGCAGTAAATCACACAACTATAACTATACAATAAAAACGCTCTCAGTCGTGTATAATTTATCAACAGTATTTTGCAATGCACTCTTTCTATCAAAATTCAACAAGAAAAAACCAAAAAGGAAAAAGAAACACACAAAATTGATGCCACTCCCCAGTCTGGTTCTTCTCTAACCAGATTTGAGGGCTGCCCAAGTCAATAAATCTCTCATTTAAAGGTTACTCATCCGCGTGTTACGGTTATATTTCACCTCTTCTGTACACAATAATGGAGGATTTACAAAGCATCTCCTGCTAGAGAGAACATCTCCTCTTTCCACAAACCAAGTTCATTCAGTCACTCAAACAATGATATCATCCAAGCTTCTGGCCACCGCTGACTTCCAAGGGAAAATCTCTTCTTTTTCCTTTTTCCCTTTATCTTGGAGGTAATTACTTTCCACATGCTCGAATTTTCTCCTCTTTCACCGTCAAACTGAAGCTATATTCTCTATGTAGCAATTTAAAATGATCCATCTCCTCACCAGACCCCTTCTAAGACTGTCTAATATTCAAAAGACCAAGACATGTCCGAACAAATTTGTCACGAGTACCTATTCGATCGATTGGATTCCGACCATGTTGATGCCGAGGTACCATACGGTCTCCAAACATCTCTCCATTGTCGCCTACTTCCACTTCTTTCAAATGGGTAATTTTGGGTATCTGTTTGTGCTCTAGATGTGCTGCTTCCATGTCGTTTCTTTTGCGCATTCCTCATCTCCTCTTCAGCATCATACCGTGCACGCTGCAAAAAATAGTGGTTATCTAAATTGTCTTTTAAAAATAGTTGCAAGATAAATTGATGAAGAATAGTTCTAGAGCTTGGTACATAAGAACAGACCTTGGTAGGATCTGAAAGAACTGCATATGCCTCTCCAATCATTTTAAAAAGTCTGTCAGCATCCTTGTAGACTTCTTCTGCTATCTCCTTCCAGAGCCCATCATCACCATTGTCACTTCTTGCCAAGAATTGACCAGCCTAAAATGACAGGGAACGTGTTTAACGAATACGTAATTCAAAGAATTCAGCCAAAGCACATTAAGAACTCTGACAAATTAGATTGCATTTTAGGACAAACAATGAAATAAAGCACGTGGAAAGATCATTAGAAATTTATTTGGTCCAATGTTTTGATTAAATCCACAGCCAAAGTGAACAAAGAACTCCAATAATCAGATGAAGGAGATAACAAAAGAGTGTTTAGCTCTCATAAAACTCAAAACTGCTACACACAAAGTGCTCTCACAAAATAAACAAAGAAAATAATGTTCTCGAATGCTTCCTGCACTCGCACAAGCTCAGCAAACCACAAGGTTTCTCTTAATTTTCAGACGGATATATTGAGCTGCAAACCCACCTAGATACATACAGTGGGTGGGTGTGAGCTGCAAGCATATAATGCTTCAGGCAGCAAGCTTGGCCGCCCATGTTAGTGACCTTGGGGCTTGGGCAGCTACCGCCTATCAAGGAGGAATTTGACAAGCTTAAGCAACAAGCTTGCACAGCAACACGCTTAGTGACCCACAATACAAGCAACGTGGCTCGATGTTGGCCACAACTTAACAAATCTCCACCTTAACCAATATTAAGCCAACTGCAGTATATAATATATGCACGATCCAAACAAGGCTTAATGGGAGACTGAAATGGATTTGGCAATACTGTAGTATTAGCTAAAGTGGAGAATTGTTATGTTGTGGCCAATATTGTCCTACATTACGTGAACCTTAGCAAGCTTGGTATTGTAGCAAGTTTCTTTCCCATGCTCATCAAAGAGCTACCAAAATTGTTGCTCAAAGTCCTTATTGCTCCGTATCTCCCTTCTATATATAGGCTGTAATGCAACTCATTTTGGGCATGTGAAAGTAAAGAGAACTTGAAATGTGAGCTGTGTATGTGAGAGCGTTTTTATTCTCTCTTGCTCCATGTTGACAGACTAATCTCTTCAGTTGTAGGTGGGTTTGGGTATTGTGAGAGAGCTATAAGCACTTGCCTCTTTGTAATCTCCTTGATTTGATGGTAGATATTTGTTGTATACATTAGCCAAAGAGCAACAAATTTTCGTGTCTTTTGCTTATTTAATTCGTGATATGTCCTCAAATATAACCTAATTTGGCAGTATTCCTAATACATAACAAAAATAGGCAAAAAGCATAAAACACTATAAACCTTGTCGGGATGATGCCTGAGTGCAGCTTTCCGATAGGCCTTCTTAATTTCTGATGTTGAAACAGATGGATCAACTCCCCTGTCATCATTTAAACTTACATTGTATCACTTCTCTTGCTAAAAAAACAATAAAGATTAGAATTCACCCATAAAGTAATATACTTGAATTGTAGATATCAGCCACATTCCGCTCGTTGTTCAGAATCTCATAGAATATAAAAATAATTAACCAGCATGACATTAAAATATTCAAAAAAAAATATATCAATTTGAGTTAACTGCACAAGCCTTTGGTCCTCATGGAGTGCTTCTTCATGAAACATCAAATACTTTAAAAGAAACACTTCTACAAAAATATATTTATACAGACCTTGACAGGTTTTTGTGGATTTCAATAATTCCTCCCGATGCTTACCTCATTATTTTATTCACGAGGCTGAACATAAGTTAAAAAGTGTTCATAATGTATGAAAAGAGAAACTTACAAGATGAGGTACATATCCAAGGGTCTATCTTTTCTGGCTGCTTCTTCTATTTCAGAAAGCCACAAACGAGCCTGTCTCAAATCATTTGTGCTGCTAGTGAATCTATCAGATGCTCCTCCGTGATGCTTGTCCTCCACTTGTTTAGTGATAAGAGACACAACTCTCTCAATATCTCGAGCTGCTTGTCCATAGTCTCTGATCATCTCATGTAAAGTGGCTCTTCTAGAAATAGCCTATAAAAGTAAAAAAATTGAAGGAACACAAGATAACATAAGGAAATCTGAGCTTTTTCTTTGTGGGGCGTCTCTAAATTGTTTCATCATCCAAGAGGCAGAAGAATAAATCAGCTTAGCGGTATACCTTCAAGTAATTCCCGTCAAGAGCTATAGCTAAGCTGCAATCTGCAATAGCATCACTAATCTGGCCCAATGCTTTATATGCGGCAGCGCGATTGCAAAAACAAACAGCGGCAAAAGGACGTGACTCAACATTGCATGACAAAGCAGCAGTATAACGTTCAACAGCTTCAGTATGCCTTCCAGCCTGAAATGCTTCATTCCCTGCAGCCTGAACCAGTCAAGAAAAATCAACCTATTGTTCTTGACTGTAAATGAATAGAATGTTCTTCTTTCTTTGGATACCATGAACATCATATAAAATTTTTGTCGTTTATTGCATAAAAGAGAGATATGAAAGCTGTAGATGATACCTTATTACGTAAGAGCTCACGTACAGTTACAGCTAGGGGTAGTGATGATTCAAGTATTTTGCTTTCATTCCTGAACAGGTCATCAGAATTAGAAACTTAAACAACGAAACAATGTTTACCGTAAGCTAATAGGCACAGAAAATTATCCAATCATGATTAGATGAAAGGGTTATGCTCATAAGTTACCTATATGTGGTCAAAAGCTTTTCCTCTTGTTTCTCTAATGAAGACAGGCCATCTTCAAGCCTTCCTAGATGGAAATGTGATTTCAAAGTAAGACGGCATCGCCAGACCTGGAAATAAAAATACTTGGAGAGCTTGGAACCATCCAGATTGGACGACAGGTCGGAAGCATCAATTGGAGGAGAGTTCCTTTCAGCAGAAGCAAAGGTCTGCTCACACAACTCAATCACCTCTTCATACCTCTGCATCTGCACCGTGACGCAGAAGTTAAACCCAGATTTAGCCAAAGATCATTCCAAGTCAAACTAAAGGCTTAAAGGACCAGGAGTCGTGATAACAAGACAGAAGCACAAACCAAGAAAAGAGCCTCCGCTTTCATTTCAAGTAATTTTTCAGAGCTTGGGCTTATTGAGAGGGCCTCAGCAATAAACTCCAAAGCATTCTCCAAATCACTAGATGTTTTCCTTTGCAAAATTTCAGCAGAACGATTCATGCATTCAGACACTTTCTGTCCGCCAAAAAAAAAAAGATTAGTTTAAGATATTCAGTGATGCAAAGAAAAGGAGGAGGAATAACACAAAATCTATGATGTTACAACTTATAATTGATAGTCACCATAAGTTCGATTGAATGATAATAAAAGAATAAACAAATTACCGTACCTGCACCTTTTGTAAGCCATCAGAGGCCTCTACCGCAATTTTTCGGTCTACACATACATCACTTCCTGCCTGTAAGCACCTCCTGAAATGCCACGATGCATCTTCAAGTTCTCCAAGAGCAAGATAACAACTTCAAGAATAAAAGGCATGTATTAGGGAACACATCTATCTGTAACTAACATAAAAGCAGCACTATGCAACTTATTACAAGACAGATAAGAGGCCAACTAAGGTAATAACAGACCAAAGTGATGACAAAAAAGTGAACAAGCCACGCCAATGGGATGTTTCATTCATTTACAACTAGAGAATACAGCATCAAATAGATAAAAATGGAAAATGTAACTAATGGAATTCAAGAAGAAAAAAAACTCAAAAGTACAAAAATTGGATGGCAGATTTTCTTTTAAGAACTTACTTGGCAGCTCTAACTTGCACTCTGAGAAAGTTGGGATCTAGTTCAGCAGCCATCATACAATCTCCAAGTGCATCTCTCATTCGTCCAAGAGATATACGTGTCGCTGCGCGGTTGCTATAGCAAAGCATCAATGCCCTGAGACAGCTCCTAGATGTCTCACTCCTTGAAACACAAGTTATGCCTTGTGTGAAGCAATCCTCGGCTTTGGACAGATCTCCAGTTGTATATGCTTGGTTTCCTCTGGCTCACGACAAAAAAGAAGCAACATAAATTACAGCAACGAATACCAAATATGCCAACTTCCTGAGCTACCACAAAAGACAAAGAAGATTAGAATTGATTCTAACCTTAGCCGCCACTTGTCACAAGCTTCCTGAGCTGCAACCGTTACTGCAGAAGTAAAACTAGACCCTTGATTAACAACCTGAGTTTGATCCATCTCAGAACTACCGTTTCTTCTGCTTTGCAGACTAAATGGATCTCCTTTCTCGCCCCATCTGGGAGACGAAAGCAATGAAGCTCCAGAGAGCGGAATAAACTGTGAAGAGGATGAAGCATAAGAAATCTTAGCATTCGGAATTACATTACTGGAATCATGGCCAACTTTGAGCCAGTTCTTCTTCTTCTGGAGACGTTTTGACGCAGGTAATTGGCCATGAGTAGCAGAAGAGGCAGAAAAGGTGAAGTTAGACCCGCCTAAATCTTCTGCACTTGAAGCAAAACCAAATTTTGTCCTTCCATCGATGTCATGCCCATCGACATTCAAGCCTGAACTAGCTTCAGTCTCTATAACAGTGTTATCACTAATGAAGTCCACCTCCTCATTTGCAGACTTAAAGCTTTCAGTTTCAGCCTCAGAAACAGATTCTTCAAGACCACCTTCAGCGCTAATACTATTGTCAGCGCTAATGTGTTCCTCTTTTGCAACATCGACTTCATCATTTATATCCGTTCGTCCAGTTGCCGAGGCCAGATCTTCATCAATTGCAGTGGTTTCAGCTTTTAGCTGTGAATCAGTTCCAAGATAGTCATCAAGACTGAAAGAGTCATCAGATGTCACGGAGTTTTCTCTAGAACATAGATCGTCAGCCAATGTCTCCTGATAAGGAGAAACATCCATGGGTGAATAGGAGTCAGAAGCTTCAGGGCTTTCCTGGGAACTGCTTTCTCTAGAAACAAAATGTTGTCCAAGCCACAGGACTTTGGCAGGACCTCTTGATTTACCAATTCGACTCTTTTTCTTCATTCCTGCATCTCTGATTGATTCTCTTGTTGCACTAAATTCCACCTTCTCGTTTAAGCCAGAAAATAGGCTCGCTTTTGTCGTCGTTTTTAACCCGAAAGAGGGTGTCACAAAAGGATCCGGTTTGCTTGTAAAGATAAATTCATCACCACTCTTTTCTTGTCCATCCATAGCAGCAGCTTCAAACTTGTTCCCGGTTGGCATTTCTTTTGCAAATGCATTGTAAGAAGCTGTTCCAACATCTGATTGAAGAAGAGTATCTCCTCTCCTGCTTCCTCTGTTCTCCTCCATGATTGTAGAAAAAACAGTTTCTTTTCTTCCACCAAAATCACTACCCACACTCTTAGCAGATTCATTGGAGCTCAGAGAATCCTTTATGTTCAGATTCTTGATCTGATCAGGAAGTGTGGCGGCAAAGCTTCTTCCAAATTCAAACTTGTTCACATCATCAGCTTTAAAGTTGACACCACCGCTACCTCCATGAACCTTACTAGTTTCTTTAATATTCAACTTCCTGTTCAGCTCACTTGGGAGTTCTGACTCCATGTTGTTGCCCGCAGAACCACCCACATTGTCGGTATTCCCCAATCCAAACCCAGCATTCTCGTTTGCTCGTTTCTCATTCCCGGGATCGTCACCATTCAACTTCCTCATATCTTGAGGAAGCTTGGACAATTCATCCATGTCCTTTTGGCTCAAGCTTTCCCTATTCCCAAGCCCATCAATGTTCAACTTTTTCATATCTTCCGGAAGCTTAGACATAATGCTTTCACTTCCAAATGCTAAAAACCCACCTTTAGCTTGAGCTGAACTCGCCCCAGAACTTGAATTTTGGTTAAAATTGTCGTCTTTTACATTAACAAACTCACTGGTATTATTACTCCCAATTTTCAAGTTCTTCAATTCCTCAACAACTTCTTGACTTCCACTTGGATCGTTTCTACTCGCCCCAGACAAAAACTCACCAGGAACCGGTCTCCCCTTTTCGAACCCGAACGAATTATTCTCCAAAACGGTTCGAAACGGATTGTATCCAGGATCAACCTGGGTTTTGGGGATTTCCGAAGACCTCGAATTCTGCGAACTCGGCCCTTTCCTCACCTTCCCGAGCCTCGGTTTCGCGAGACCAGAACCAGATCGCGGAACCGGCGGAGTCTGGAACCTGAATTCGGATTTGTTCTCACCAAAGCTCCAAAACCCAGGAGCTTTATCGCCGGCATTTGACGGGTTCATGGGTTGAGACGAGGACGGATGCTCGTCGGATTGATTTTCCCGAGAAAACCCAGAGAAATTGAGAGGGGAAAAAGGTTGAGAAATCTGTCCGTTGGGGTGTTGTTGGGTGATCAACGCCGGCGACATGTCAAAGTGGTAGACATGAAAATCGGATGGTTGAGAATGGTGGTGTTTCTCATCAAACTCTGCCGTTAAGAATGATAAATAGAGAAATATATATTATATACAAATATATATATAATATTAATAGAGAAAAAGAAAAGAAAAGAAAAGAAAAGTATATATGCGCGCGTGATGTATAGTTATGTTCCTTTGAATCGAACGGAGCAGAGAAGGCGTGATTCTGTCTTAAGAGATTCACGGGTTCAAGAGTGTTCTTCCGCGTTCCTTTTCTCTGTTTTTCATGTGTGTTATATTTTGATTTCTTCTTTTTATTCTCACAAACAGTTATTTTTTCATAGAGTGCACTTTTGTTTTTGTTTTTGTTTTTATTTTTTATTTTTTTCTTTTAAATTATTGCTGCTTTTGTTTTACTATCGTTTTTATTGCCTTCACCTGAAGCATTTGCCTCTTTTATTTTTTTTATTTTTTTTATTTATGCTCTTTTTGGTGTCAGTTTAATGGTTTCGAGTCTTTTGACTTTAATCGGTTTTTTTTTTTTTTGGGTAGTGATTTACACCTTTTTGTTTTTTTTGGAGTCTAACACCAGAAGTACAAACTTTTTATACAAAAGGACCATTTAACTTTTATGGGGTTTATCTGATTAATCTGAAGTCAATCTATGAAGAGATCTAAAGGCAGCAAGAGTTTTTCAATATTGACAGCTACGTTTACAAAGACTCAAACTCAAATCGTTTATTTCAGTAGAACTGTTTTCAGCCAACTGAACCAACGAGGTGTTGGCTACTTGCTCATCAAGTGACGCATGGCTTTTGGGCGACTTAGTTCCAATAATACAACATGATTAAATGTACAGCACCGGAAAAATGCCACGAAATAAAACTTTGACAGTAGCATCAAACTAAACAAAACGACGATATGGAAAGCAAAATATCAACAGAGAAATCGATCATGAAATAAAACGACATCAGCTGACAAAGACCTGAAGTAGAAACGACAGTGTCCGAAGCAACGAGAAGGGGAAAGAGAGCTAATAAACGACATAATTTAATAACACATTTAAGTAAAACAAAGCGAACGACACAACGGTAGTCGAAGACTTCAAGTGAGAAGAACGACAATTAGACAAGACGATAATGAGAAACGCCACGCGAGCTAGACAAGCGCAGCCACATCAACAAACACAGAATCAAATAAACCGACAATATAGAAACGACATTAACAGAGAAAACGACGATACAAATTAAATGCATCACTGTACTTTATGACGCAGTAGTCATACAATACAAAACGACGCGAGCTTGAAAATGGCAGAAGCCACAAAATCGACATCAAAGTAAGTAAACGGTTTCAATGTTAATGTAAAAGGACCTTATTCAATAAATGACATTAACAAATTAGACGACGTTAAATATGAAACGACATTAAAAAGGACAGGAACTACGACAGGAAAGTTAAAGGATGATGTGATACAAAAAAAACACGTAACCGGAAAATCAACGGAATTAAAACATGGGAAGGAAGAGGGAGAGATAATGCTGCAGGGTAACAATGACAATAAATTCTTAAAAAAGAACAAATCTTTTCATTAAAAAAAATAATTAAAGCAACAAATTATACACAAAATATAGCACAAAAAGCATATTAGCAGAAAAACGACATACGTGTAAGCCTCAAACGATCATCAAGTTGCAAAAACGACATCATAGGAAAATCGATATGTACGATAAAAAGAAACAAATTGATGACAATTTTATCAAAAACGACGTAAAGTGGAAACTGCAGTACATAAAACGAAATTAATTATAAATAAATAAATAAATAAACCTAAAAATATGACTAGGATTCTAGGAAAAACGACAGAGCCTCCAGACGAGGTGAGAAACTAACCACATCTAAAAAACCTCAAATAACCTAACAGACGACACTAACTTGAAAAACACAGAATAATGGAAATATGATATAAGAACAAACAGGACCTATAAGAACGAAACACATGATAAGATGAAAACACTTTAGAAGCCTCGTAAGCGTCAAGTTTTTTTTTTCCGGCCCTAAAAAAGAGGGAAAAACTATAAATTCGTATGGAATGGTGACATTGACATAAAACGACGTGATTTTGAAGAGCTACAGGAAACTGAATAAACGACGACAAGTAGAAAAACAACACGACAGGAGAGAAAAGAAAAAAAAGGGTGGAGGGCAGCCTGGTTAAAAGAAGATGAAGTTAGAAACGTTATAAACTGGAAATTTGGTTTCAATATAGTAAGAAAAAAAAAAGAAAAAAGAAACTGGAAATTTGGAAAGCACACACAGAGATCAATGGAATAAATAAACAGATAATATATCAGAAAAACGGCAACAAAATAAATCAACAACTTTAGAACTCGCAGAACGTCCTCACTATGACAAGGCAAACATCTTCACATGAAAGACATGGACTAGGTCCTGGAGGAAAACAAGAAAGAAATTTGAAACCTTGGAAAACAGAATAACACAACTGTGATAAATACAAAAGGAACAAGACAAATCAGAAAACCACACGAGTGTAAAAACGACATCAACAACAAATGATATTGTTTGTGATTTTTAGGAGAGATATTTATCTTTTTACATCCTTCTCTTTTATTTTTATGTTAATGTAAAAACTATATTTTTTATTTTTAATCTCATTTGAATGCATACCTTCAATTTACATTTAATACACAAGCATATACTTTACGTCAGGCAACAATTAATTTTGACCTCAAAATAACCAAGTTATCTTTAAGTAAAAGATAAAAATTAAAACTTGCAAAAAAAAGAAGAAAAAAAAAACACAAAACACCTATTTTTAAGGTTATTTTATACATTTTTTAAGTCGAATTTCATAGTATAAAGTATTTTTAAATTTTTAATGTTTTCTTATTTTTAAATTTTAAAGTATTTTAAATAATTTTTTATATTAAAATTAAACATCGATAAAAAAATATACATATTTGTGTATTAAACCTAATATAAAAGTATAATATTTAAATAAATATAAAATAAATGGTATAAAAATCTAACTAACCTTCTCTACAAACACAGAGCTAGTAATCATGACTCAGAGATCTTATTTTCCATGGTTTTTACACAAGGAAAAGCGGCAAAAACTTCATCTTTTATAACATGTAAACATTTTCAGTTAAAAGTGAAATTATCATACTTGAGCTGTTTGTTGGCGTAGAAGAGTCCAAAATGTTTCTAAATTTCACCTCCTTTCTTGTTGTTCTCATTAAACATGGAGAATAGATAAGTCTCTAACGCCGTCATCGGACGGCTAGTACAATCTCCAAATCTCCGCCGTTGATCTTCTCCAGACTTGAGTACAGAGCATCCATTAAAGCATCTAGCAGATTTTTGTACTCTCTCACCACGACCTCTTTCTCCATAAACAAAACATAAGAAGCTTTTTGGCCGTTGCATTTGACTCAAAAGTAAGGGTACACATTCACAAGAATCGGCTATTCAGTCCATTTCAAGAATCCCACGATCTGTTGGACAAAATGCCTCGCAGCGTCTCTAAATAGGCCGGCGAAGGGAGGAACCAGAACGTTCAAGTGTTTCATGTCCATGGCGGTGGAAACCTTGATTCGGCCATGGACAGCGGCGAAGACGATCTCGCTATGGATGTTTTCCATGGCGGCGATTAGGAACAGAGCTTGGTCTGTGGATTCGGGTTTGACTTCGTTTCCTACGGCGATGTATTGGAATTCGACATTAGAAGCGTAGGGTTCGATGCTAATTTAAACCTAGTTTTTGGCGGCGGAGGAGTTGGTGGCTAGGGTTTGAAGGATGTTGTTAGGGACACCGATCATGAGTTCTATGCCGAAGTTTTTCAGAGCTTTGGGAATTTCTGTAAATTCTCATCCTTTTGATTCCATAAGTTTGGTAGAGATTAACGGTTTCGATGTCGGTTAATAAGTTGTCTGCATTGCCGATTCCTCCATAACAAACACCTAAGGATTTTGGAGCTATACCTATATAAATGTGTGTGTATAGATATATATATATATATATAACTTAGATGTAAATGAAAGATTTATTGGATATAGTAGACGTTAGATCTACAATTAAATACGAATGTGTTAGATTAATTTAATATTTTATTGTTTATAAGTTTGGGTCCTTAAATCACCGTTGTTAAGGTTTATTTAGCTTCAAAGAACACCGTTGAAATGGTTACATAAACTAAATTAAAACAAAGCTGAGAAAAATCAAACAGTATTAGAAAAATAAATGATACCGCATGCAAAGATTTATAGTGGTTTACTCTATAACGAGAGCTACGTCTAGGGCCGGCAATTCGGACACGACACGATGACATGAAACGAAAACAACACGAGATAAACGAGTTTAGACCACACGTTTAATAATTGTGCCATAAATGGGTTGGCACGAATAACACAAAAATAAACGGGTTGGATTCATGCTAACATGCTAAACACTCCTTAACACGTTTAATTAAACGGGCCGTAAATCTGTTAACATGGCACGACACGACCCACCCATTTATAACACATTTAAACTTAAAAATAAAAATATTTGAAATATTTATAGTAGGTTAGTATTAATTAGATATTGTGCTTTTATTAATTTTCTTTATTGGCTTTTTTTAAAAAAAATTTAAAAATTTAAAATTTTTTTAATTTTTTTAAATTTTTAGTTAATTGGGTCATAAACGTGTCATATGCATGTTGTTATCGTGTCAACCTGTCACGACACGTTTAATAATCATGTTAATCGTGTCGTGCCATGTTACACGTACCATAGGCGTGTCGTGTTCGTGTTTGCATTTCTGGCACGTTTATTAATCGTTCCGTGTTCGTGTTCGGGCTAAACGTGCCGTGTTATAAACGTGTCGACACGAACACGGCACGAACACGATTATTGCCACCCCTAGCTACGTCCACCATTCTTCTCTATGGGTGAATAAAATGAGTACAAGTTACATGAATATTAAATTATTTAAGAATGAGAAAGTATTTCTGTAGAATTTTGGTAGAGTTTTTTGTCTCTCTCCACTGAAGTTGATGATACCTTTATATAGAGGACAACGCGAAATCATAGTCCCCAAACTGATGGAAGGAGTGGGGGCAGTAATATACATAGTAATAGGACACATATCGATCTGTGATAGGGCGTAAGAATCGGACTTTCCTACGTCTTAGTTCATGGCTCGGCATGTTTTTTCTTATAATAACTTCCACGTCGTGTATATCGATTCCATCGATCTGACACTAAAGCAAATATACAATAATAAAGATTATTGATTCAAACTACAAAATGAATAGCTGAAATCAAACCATAACCTTCGATCAAATCAAAGTTTCAACTCGACCGAGTATTGGGCAAATAATGCTTCTTGCTCAGCCTACCTCAAATCGAACATTTTTGCTGGGCTCGATTCGCCCTAATTATAATTCAGATTCCTCATTTTTGTTCTTTATTGAACGATTTAGGTCTAACTAAATCGTACCCGAACAAGTATGAATAAAGAATGAAAGATCAAAATGAAGAGCTTGAAGTTTGAGACCTGATGTTTCAAGGCAAAGAAGAACCGAAAAGCCTAGTAGTAACAATATTGAAGCAGCCATTGATTTTTTTTTTAAATGGTCATTTCATTAATTAAGAATCAAAAAAAGGAAAAAAATTAGACTGTGATTAACAAATAGTCTTTAAATTGTTAATAGGAGGTGTCAGAATGACTTTATTTTTTCTCCATGAAATTTTTGCAGATCATGAATATCTCACCAATTTTTTACAGAATTTTCTAAAACAGAAAAAGTTTTTACACTTAATCGTGCGAACCAAATGTTATCCTGTTTCCCGTTCTCTTTTTCAATTTTGAAGAATGAAAAGGACTTGACTCGATCGAAGATGCCTTAAAACTCTTTCTTATTACCAAATTGATAGTGATATTCAAGAAGAATTTTCTCAAGACTGACGTGAATCAATTATTAATGACAGATGGGTAAAATTGTCTATGTCATAACAGATAATCAAATCTCACAAACAAGACGTTAGCTGGCGCAGGAAGATATGAGACAGCAATGAATTTTGGCTATGAATTTTTCCACTTGACATGTAGTGGAAGAGAAACCGGGTCATTCTTCTCAATTGACTATTAAATCACATGGACCAGCCTCCCAAGCTTAGACGATGCGAGTTGGTTTTGCATCTTAATTTTTTGACTTCTAAGCACAAAACATAGATATTCCAATAGTGCTTCTAGACCCACACTGCCAATGTATTGGACCAAGTAAACATTGGACGTATTAAAAACTCCAACAAGACCTATTTTCTGGCAGGAAATTTGAGATGCAGACAAGAAGATTATGTGCCATAGGATGTACACTCTATTTTACTAATCTACGTGTTCGATCGGTTCGGTTCAGACTAGATTCATGCATGCATCAATGTATTTATCAGTGTCACCATCAGGACTAAATTCAAGAATTGTTCAACATTATTAATATGCACATCTCCTGGAGTGATTGACGGGCTTGAGCGTCATGGTGATGAAAACGCACAGGACCTGCTTCCAAGATACCTGCTGGCTATATAAACCTAGCTACCATTGAGAAGTAGAATTCAATAATTTCTTGTCATTCCGATCTCAATTCATGGCTTCTTCTTTTTCAGCAACTAGCAAAACCTTCATGGCTTCCATCTTCTTGCTGCTTGGGTTGCTAATTTTTAGCTTGGAGATATCAGGTGATAATTAAATTAGTTCTCTAATATTCTCTCTTTCGCTCTTATTAAATAAGATTATCATTGTGAGGAGACATTAATTCTTTTGTTGGTCTATATTACTTTTCCAAGCATGTTTGTGCAGCTGAATTAGAAAGTTTGCATGTGCACATGTATAAATATATATTGTTCATTTACAAACAAATTAGTACTACTGCATGCTACTTGGACGTTATTTCAAAGCAAAAGAATAGAGGTCTGAAATCTGTCAAGGAGTTCAGAGCCTTTATTTTAAATTGTCTCAATTAAAAGTTCTTCGAGCGTTAGTTTTTGAGTTAGTTTTATTTTCTTTGTGCATCAGGGATTCTTATTTCTTTATGTACCACACACACACATATATATGCATGAGGGCAGGCATATGTCCCTCTCAATTTTAAAGCCTAGGTTTTATAATTTGTCTAAAAAATTTATAAAAATTATAGATATATTTTATTTTGCAAGAAAAACTATAACCATACCCCCATTAAAAAAATTAAACAATGATGTTGTGTCTCTATTTACGGAAAAAAATTAGGTCTCTTCCCCACTTGATTCTTCAAATATATAACTAATGTCTCTATTAACTAGAATGCCATATATTTTTGCCTTGTTCCTTAAAACAATTTTATGGGCAGTTGTAAGACTTAAAATTTAAAGTAAACAATTAAACAAATATACTAGTTACCAATAATAATGATCGCTCTTATCAATTTGTCATCTAATAACATAAGATTAATGCTGAATATTGTACCATCATCAGTTATATAAGTTTGGTTGACTTTAATTAGGTGCGCAATCCGTTGGCGTCTGCTATGGCAAGCTCGGCAACAACTTACCGACTGAATCAGAAGTCATAGACCTATACAAAAACAACAGAATTGGAAAGATGCGTATTTACGACCCAGACCAAGCAGTCTTACAAGCCCTAAAAGGCTCCAACATTGAACTCATCGTCGACGTCCCCAGGGACAAACTTCAATCCCTCACCGACGCCGGGGCCGCCAACGATTGGGTCCAGAAGAACATAGTCTCCTTCTCCTCCGACGTCAAATTCAAGTACATAGCCGTCGGGAATGAAATCCAACCCGGCGAAGGCGAGGCCAATTACGTCCTACCCGCCATGCGAAACATTCAAAGCGCCATAAACTCTGCCAACTTGCAAGGCCAGATCAAGGTCTCAACAGCCATCGCCTTTAAGCTGCTGAGCAACTCTTACCCTCCAAGTGACGGGGTGTTTAGTGACAGTGGATACATCACGCCGATCGCTCAATTCCTAAAGGAAAAAGGCTCGCCACTTCTTGCAAATATATATCCTTTCTTTGCCTATACCGGTGACCGTTCAATTGACCTTCAATATGCTTTGTTCAATTCAGAAGGGATTGTGGTACCGGATGGTACGAGGTACCGGAACCTGTTCGATGCGCAGTTGGATGCTGTGTATGCGGCTCTAGAGAAAGTTAATGCACCCGACGTGAAGATTGTGGTGTCCGAGAGCGGTTGGCCATCAGAGGGTGATCCAGCTGCCACGATTGAAAATGCAGGCACGTACTATAGGAAGCTGATTGATCATGTCAAGGGTGGGACTCCAAAGAGGCCTCAAGGACCTATAGAGACTTATCTGTTCGCTATGTTTGATGAGAACCAAAAGGGTGGGGACGCTGTGGAGAAACATTTTGGACTTTTCTCACCAGACAAACAGCCCAAATACGGCCAGCTCAGTTTTAGTTAAGAGGAGAAGAAGTGGAGAACTACTAGATATATGTATTCCATTAATGTTATTATGATAATTACTTGACAATAATTATATGTATAATGCTCTTTGGGGCTTAAACAAAAAGGACCTTGTATTCCTATAAATATATATATTTTTGGTATTATACATGTTATTAAAGGTTTAGTAGAGCCTAAATTATGAACAAAGAATGAAAGATCAAAATAATGTGCTTGAAGTTTGAGACTTGATGTTTCAAGGTAAAGAAACTAGCGAGAAGCGAAGTATTAACAATATTGAAGCGGCCATTTGTTTTTTTGTTTTTTTGTTTTTAATGGTCGTTTCACAAGAGCAAGCAATAATTAATTACGAACAAAGAAGAATCAGACTGTAATTAATCAAATAGTGTTTAAATTGTTAAGAGAGGGTGTCGACTGACTATTATTTCTCTATGAAATCTCTATGGGTCTGTTTGGGAGAGCATTCTCGAAACTGCTTTTAGCTTTCTCAATCCAAAGCTGCTTTTAGAAGTGTTTGGTATTTAAATGAATCCAAAGCTGCTTTTGGAAGTGTTTGGTATTTAAATGAATCCAAAGCTGCTTTTGGAAGTGTTTGGTATTTAAATGATCTATTAAAAATGGTTTGTAAAATGCTTCAAGCCGAAGTCATAATATATGCTTTCTCAAGAAAGCACTTTTAAAACAAACTTTGAAATATATGTACCAATGTTTTCGTAAGACACTATAAACTTCAATGTAACATTTGAGTAAATTGCTCGACAAGTTCCTAAACTATTTAAAATGTGACTCGTTGGTCTCTATTCTTTTTTTAGCTCAGTTGATCCTAAACTCGAAAAAAAAGGTATAGAAAGACCAAGATAGCTAATGGACGTTAATTTCACGACTAAGTATACAGCACGTGACTGATTTTAAGAGTATTTTAGTAAAATAATACTTTTTCTATATTCTCAACAAAAAAAATTAAAACAAAAACTAAAACAAAAAATAAACCATTCATGAAAAGAAAAATCCTTCTTCTGCACCATCTCCAGCGACTCCTTCTATTGTCTCTCTCTCCTCCTTCTTCTCCTTCTTCTTTTTCTTCTTCTCAGACTCGCCATCTCTCTCTCT
>CAMOHE010052011.1:70674-100238 GCA_946598075.1 Artocarpus hirsutus
TTGTTTTTTTGTTTTTTTGTTTTTAATGGTCGTTTCACAAGAGCAAGCTATAATTAATTACGAGCAAAGAAGAATCAGACTGTAATTAATCAAATAGTGTTTAAATTGTTAAGAGAGGGTGTCGACTGACTTTATTATTTCTCTATGAAATCTCTATGGGTCTGTTTGGGAGAGCATTCTAGAAGCTGCTTTTAGCTTTCTAAATTCAAAGCTGCTTTTGGAAGTGTTTGGTATTTAGATGATCTATTAAAAGTGGTTTGTCTCTTCAAAAATGCTTCAAGCCGAAGTCATAATATATGCCTTCTGAAGAAAGCACTTTTGAAACAAACTTTGAAATATGTATACCAGTGTTTTCGTAAGACACTATAAACTTCAATGTAACATTTGAGTAAATTGCTCGACAAGTTTCTAAACTATTTAAAATGTGACTCGTTGGTCTCTATTCTTTTTTTAGCTCAGTTGATCCTAAACTCGAAAAAAAGGTATAGAAAGACTAAGATAGCTAATGGACGTTAATTTCGCGACAAAGTATACAGCACGTGACTGATTTTAAGAGTATTTTAGTAAAATAATACTTTTTCTATATTCTCAACAAAAAAAATTAAAACAAAAACTAAAACAAAAAATAAACCATTCATGAAAAGAAAAATCCTTCTTCTGCACCATCTCCAGCGACTCCTTCTACTGTCTCTCTCTCCTCCTCCTTCTCCTTCTTCTTTTTCTTCTTCTCAGACTCGCCATCTCTCTCTCTCCAATCCTCGATCTAGAATATCTAGAGTTATAGACTAGTTCATTCTCCTACTCCCACCATTTCCGAGTTATAGACTAGAGAGTTACCTCTTAAATAATTCATGAACTTGCTGAGCAATTTACTCTATGACATTTTTGTTATTAAATAGAATATTTTAAAATCATTTGGACTCATTTAAACTCTTTTGATTATGGTTTCAAACACTTATCAAAAACCACAAGTTTTACTTCTCTTCTTTTATTGGTTAAAAGTATAAGAAAAAATTGTGCTAAAAGGACTCATATCATGAAAAGTCTACATGAGACACTTAATTTTGGGATGTTCTTATATACGCTTTTAATCTTATTCTGCATCTTGCTTTCTTTGTCAATTTAGAAATTCTGAATTCTACCAGTAGAACGTAAAGGATTTGACCCGATATCTTTATGCTCTTTTTATTACCAAATTGGTGGTGATATTCAAAAAGAATTTTCTCATGACTAATGTGAATCAACTAATGACAAGGGGGTAAGATTGTTTGAGCCGTAACAAATAATCCCGAAGCATTCTTATAAGATACTTGTGGTGCTATACATCATCCACTAATAGAATGTAAGTCTCGAAATATAAGACCTATAAGTAGAACCCATATTTTATTAGTGATTGTGCCCCTAAACTAAGCAATTTTTATAATCTCGACGTTGTTCTTTTGGTATTTACATTTACGCAATTGGGAAATCTTCCTGGAAAAAGTACATTAATTCATGGAAAAAGCCAAGCCTATGTGTAGTTTCATGAACAAGCAAATCTCACAAACGACATCTAGTGGCAAGATGAGAAAGCAATGAATTTTGGTGATGAATTTTTTAAATTGACCTGTAGCTGGAGAGAAACCGGGTCGTCAGCCTTCTTAATTGACTCTTCAACCATATGGACCAATCTCCCAAGCTTAGCCGATGCGACTTAATTTTGCAACTTAATTCCTTGACTTCTAAACACATAATATAGATATTTCCAATAGTGCTTCTAGACCAACATTGCCAATATATTCGACCAAGTAAATACTGGACGTACTAAAAACTCCAACAAGACATTTTTTTCTGGCAGGAAATTTGAGATGTAGACAAGAAGATTATTTATAATCCATTTTGCTAATCAACGTGTTTCATGGATACATGCATCGATGTACTTACATTGTCACCATCAAGATTAATCCTGGACTAGCCTAACATTATTAAATTGCACATCAGTTGGAACGTGATTGACGGCTTGAGAGTCATTTCGTGATCAAAACGTACAGGCCCTACTTCTTAACTCTAAACGTGCAAAATTTTCCTCGCTAGGTGCTGGCTATATAAACGTAGCTAGGTGGTGGAAGCTAAATCAAGGGCAAGTACCATTTGAGAAGTAGTATTTAATTATTAATTGTTATTTTGATCTTGTTAAAAAAGCACATTAACACTAGAAGTTTGTTACTTGTTAGTTTTGTAGTTAGTTAGTCAGTTAGAGGATAATGCCATGTGGCATTCACATATTGGTTCAATATGAGTCAGTTACAAAATAGAAAATGTGTTTAAGAAAGGATCCTCTACAGCTTGCATAATGATTTGAAACCGATTTTAGAAATCTTCACTGAAAACATGTTCTTCTTTTCTTTCTTTCTTGATATTTTGAATATGGTACCAAAGCTTGATCGATGCAAAATGGGCTCTGAAACTGTCATAGCTGAATCCTCATCTTCTTCCTCGAGATTCAATGTTGTGCATTTTAGTGATCCGGTCTTGGTTCGACTTGATGATTCCAATTTTCTTTTGTGGCAAAATTTAGCTCTCTTGACAATCAAGGGTCACTAATTGCTGGATTTTATTTTTGGTTCTCGTGCACCTCCATTGAAGTTCCTTCAACCTGCTAATGAAGCGATAGGTGCAGTGAATCCTGCTTATGCTGATTGGGAGCAACAAGATCAGTTGCTTGTCTCTTGGCTAATGTCTTCCATGACCGAAGCTGTTCTATCTAGAATTGTCGATTGTGAGACTGCTGTACAGGAATAGAATACTCTTAATTTGTACTTTGCATCTCAAGTTCGTGCCAAAGTTACTCAGTATAAGACTGAATTGAAGACAGTCAAGAAAGATTCTTTGACCGTGAATGACTATTTGTTACGAATCTGTCATTGTGTAAGTCTGTTAGGATTAGTTGGAAATCCTCTTTCCAAGAAAGAACATATTGATGCAATCTTTGAGGGACTTTCATCAAAATATGATGTTTTTATTCTTTCTATTGAAACATGACATGATGACTTCTCTGTTGAAGAAATTGAGTCACTGCTGCTTGCTCATGAGGCTCATCTTGACAAACATCATGCTAATCTTGATTTTGCTTAAGCACATTTAGCTGCTTCTTTTTCAACCAATCCAATTTCAAGACCAAAATTTAGGCCTTTTTCTTCTGGTCTTGATTCTCGACATAGTCATTTTGGTTATGGTCCAAATCCTGGTTCCTCCTTTTTTGGTCGTGGTGCTGTAGGCAGGGCATCTCAATTTCTCTTGCCTCCTGGGAGGCATAACTTTCTTTGTGGTAATTCTCGAGGGTGTTCTAGTGGTGGTCATTGGAATAGTGATAAAGTACAGTGCCAACTTTGTGGACGAATGGGTCATGTTGTTTTGGATTGCTTCTATAGATTTGACCAGTTCTTTACTGGGCCTTCTCACTTCCATCAACAGTCTTCTTCAGGTCATGTTCAAGCCACATGTGCTCCTGCTTAAGCAATGCTTGCTACTCCAGCTCTAGCGTCTGATTCTACCTAGTATTTAGGAACACCACCATATATGATTGCTGATGTTTTGAATGATTCTACTTGGTGTTCTGACTCAAGAGCCTCACATCATGTGACTTCTAATGAAAGAATCTACTTAACATGACAGATTACTATTGTGACGACCTGTCTTTTTAGGCAGTTACTTAACTTTCTTAAACATCGTTTTTTAAACAGTAATCTTACTTACTTAGTAAGAAAAATATTGAAATAATTTTTTTTTGCTTTTAAACATCCTTTAAAACGTTCTTAAAAACTATTGCGACTCCTGTCGCAATCTAAGTTAAGACCTCACTCAACACCTGCCTTTAAAATCATTTCAAATCATTTCTTAAAACTTATTAAGAAATATTTACTAAATCATTGCTTAAAACTTAATTTTATAAGAAAATAAAATATTTTGTAAATATATCATAAAACTTTAAAAATATTTCTTAAAACTGTGATTTTCTATACTTTGAAAACACTATATTAAATAGTGAAAAACCTTTTTTTTTTTGTGTAGAGGAAGCAAACTGTGGTGATATCCATACCCAAATCCTGGCATCTGTTCTCCATAGCATCCAACTCTTCTAACTGGTCCTATTGGTCACCCATAAAACTACCTACAGCATGAAGCAACTTTTAATGAGCTTTCGCTCAGTAAGTTCAAACAAAATCTCACAGATCATTTAAACATACTTTAAAAACTTTTCTCATAAAAACCTTTCTCTTATAACATTTTTCATATACGTTTTTCATAAACATTTTTCATAAAACATTTCTAAAACATTTTTCATAAAACATTTAACATGCAGTAATCCTCAGAATGCTTTTCATAAAATGTCATTTATAAGCCTTTTCTTGTAACCATGAAAATATTTTCATAAACACTTAACATAAAACATTCCTTAGAATATTTTCAATAAGCATTTAACATAAAAACTTTATAATAAGGAATACAAGCAAATTCATAATACATTATTCCAATTATGCTTAATTATGAACTTCAATTATGAGCATTTTTTTAACATTCTTTTCTTACTTTAACTTTCTACCTTCGTTTCCGTATCTTACTTTTAACTTTCCATCCTTTGTTCCTTAACTTTTCTTATTTTTCTTTAGTATTCATACCAACATCATTAATCATGAGATTATAAATATAGCGCTTCTTTTATCAAAGACTTGAGACCATCGAACATCGAGGTCATATACCTAACATCAAAGAGGTCAAACTTTAACTTTACTTTCAGTACCTTACGACAAGGAGATTAGTACGGCACTTTCTTTTTATCTTTACTTTACCTTCTTATTAACTTTAATAAGTATATCAAATGCAATCACATCATATGCAAATATATTAACCAATCATAACTTGTACTGTAAAACTTATTGCATAACAAATACAACATAAAACTTATAATTTAAACTATAAAACATATGCATTAACAAAATGCAAATATCCCTTAAACATAATTATTGCAAATACATTGCAAACTTTTACTTGATCTTTTAAAACTTTATGCACATCAAATGCAATCATGCTTTAACATAATAGTTGCAATACATTGCAAATCTTGATTTAAACTGTAAAACTTTTTGCATAATAAATGTAAACATACTTTTAAAAAAAACTTGTATAACCATTGCAAGCACATTTGCAAACATATATATAAATATTTAAAAATCATTTATTTCATGCTGTAGGTGAGGTCTAAACTTACCTAGACTATGCTCTAGCATTCTCTATTCTGTTCCTTTTCCTTTTGTTAGTCGGTCTCTATGTCTTGATCAAATGACAGCCGACTCATTAATTAACTTTCTTTTTATCAATCTACTCGATTGATAATAAAACGTAAACATTAACCATTCTTTTCTTTTAACTTAACTTGTATACTATTGGTCTACCTTCCTTTACTTTGTACCCCATTGCTTTTAACTTTGTAACCCACCAGGTTACAATGCCTTTTTACTTAATTTCGTAACCTATCGGGTTATCACTCTTTTTACATATCTCTATAACCCATCGGTTACCTTTTCCTTTACTTAACAGCCATTATAAAATTTCCTGTCTCATGTGACGGTTTCGTTACTTAACGTATTACGAAACATTTTTTGTCTAAGAGCATTTTGCTACTTCGAAGTGTTCGACTCCACTTTAGCAATTTTCTTAAAAATAACGTTTTTACCCTTAACGGGTTTTTCGTCATTTTGTAACTTAATAAAACTCATTGCTTAACTTTACCGTTCCATTTCTTACATGTTAGGAAAAATTCCTGTGAAGGAGCGTTTTTCAACATCAGGCATTTCGGGTCTGTTTTCGCCATTTTCATAAAATGACCATTTTGCCTTTAACAATTTTCTTTTATTCTTTTTTTGACTAAACTTTAAACTCTTTAAGACTTGGCAAGTATAGTTAACCACTGCCTTTAGCAGTGCAGGAACCTAGTGTTTCTAGGTGAAAACTCAATTTTCACACAATTTTTTGGTTTTGGCTCAAAACATAAAGATATTTACATTTTTGTCTCCGGAACAAAAAATGACCACTTTGTATCAAAACATTCAGTTTTTCACAAAGAATAAAACTTACAAAAGCACCATGGTCGAATTCAATAAATTTCATAACGTTTTCATTTCTTAAAATTTTGTGCTCAAAATTTCGTTAAATTCATAACTCCTAAACCGAGCAAAATTTTTAAAAAAATGTTCATATTGTCCTAATAGTTTCGATGCATTCTACAACTTTTGTAATTTAACTTTCTTGAAATTCTAACGTTTAGGGGGGCTTGTTGGCTGATTTTCAAATTTGCTGAGAATACATTTTTTTTTACAATTTAGTCCATTTTAGAATTTCACCAAAACCCTTACTTTCTTCTTTCTATCATCATCACCATCAACATATAACATAAAACAACCATGCCTTATTGTCCATTTACATGCCATAGACCAAAATCATTTTATCAAACACTTGGCATTCTTGAACAAATATAAACTTTCACATAGAAAGTTAAGAGATTTACCTAATCTTTATCAAGCCTTTTTGATTCTCCTCTTGTGAGATTGAACTTGCTTAGATTCCTTTGTCATAAAACATGACAAAATTCTGTCAAAACCCATCCATGACTTTGAAAAAAAATCACTAAAACCCTTAGAAAAAAGTTTCAAAATTTACCTCCAAAGTTGCAAAACTTTACATTAAAACACTAGAGCTTGCCTTAAGCTTAATTGGAGGTTTTGGAATCATCAAAATTTGAGAGAAAATTGCTTATGAAGGGGATGGTTTCCTCGGGAGGCATATGAAGCATTTTTTTTCTTTCTTCTTTTCTTTCTTTCTTTCTTTCTTTCCTTTTCATGTTTGTCTCTCTTCTTTTTTTTTTCTTGCACGTTGGAGACCCAAAATAATGGTCTCTTATATCATGAATTGATTCACCTTTTCTTTTTCTTTTTCTTTTCTTTTCTTTTTTTTTTTTAAATAAAAAAGTGATGAGTCACCTTACTAAT
Source organism: Artocarpus hirsutus (assembly GCA_946598075.1). Lineage (NCBI taxonomy): Eukaryota > Viridiplantae > Streptophyta > Magnoliopsida > Rosales > Moraceae > Artocarpus > Artocarpus hirsutus. Next base: position 77,700 of record CAMOHE010052011.1, read on the forward strand.
CAATTATGTTCCTTTGGGTGGCCAAATATGAATGGGCCACATTAGTGGATGTGGTGGCCCAATCAAAACTTTCAAGGTGTCTCACTAAACTTTTTTTACAGTCTAAGTTTATACTAACAGTATTTTTTTATACTGCTGGTATTCTTTTTCATACAATTCATGAGGTCCGATTACATCCAATACTTATCCACATCTATCACATAATATAATTTCAATATTATCTAACTTTATACAGTATAAATTTATACTGACAGTATTTTTCTTATACTATTGGTATATTTTTTATACTGCTACAGCATTCTTTATTCATTCATATTCTCTAAATAGTATTATTTCTACACTGCTTTAGCTTAAACAGTCTAATTTATGTATTGTTTAACCTTAAACAGTCTAATTCTTACACTACGTTACTTTTACAGTGTAATTTTTATACTACAAAACCTTATCACTATTTTTTCTTACACTGCATTATTCTAATACTGTATAATTGTTCATATTATTATATAGTATTTTTCTTAAACTGTATTTTTGTCTTACAAAATCTTTAACTTATTACATTTTTAATGTATTAAAAATGCTTGGGTGTTACAATTAAGGTTTAGAAAAGGTTCAAGTTGGTAATGATATAGGACTCCCTATTAAGCATGTTGTTCAGTTTAACTTTTGCTCCCCATATTCCTCAAAAATCCTACCTTAAAACATCTATTACATGTCCTTGAAATCATAAAGAATTTAGTGTTTCTAAGTTTGCTAGTGATAATAATGTCTTCCCTGAATTCCATTCTCAGCACTTTTTGTCAAGGACCAGGTTACCAAGACTGTGCTACTGGAGGGCTAACTTAGGAATGGCCTTTATGTCTTTGATCACAAATAGATACAGTCTCCTCACTTCATCAACCTTCAAACTCTTCTGTTAGATCAATCACTGCTTTTCCTATTTTTAATTTATTGCTTGTCCATCTGTACACAATGTACATACTTCAGTACCTAATTCTGTTATTGTTTCTTGTTCCACTTTTAAGCTGTGGCATAATAGACTTGGACATCCCTCTGAACAAATTGTAAGACATGTTCTCTCTAGTTGTAATATCTCTCAAATCAATAAAAATAGTTTTGCTTTATGTGATGCTTGTTGTCAAGGCAAAATTCACAAATCCCCCTTTTTTGTTTCCTAAACTGCATATTATGCTCCTTTAGAATTAATTCACACAGATCTTTAGGGTCTTGCACCACTTTTATAGTCAAATGGCTATAGATATTACATCAGTTTTATTGATGCTTTTAAGAATCACTTGGATTTATCTACTCAGAAATAAGCCTAAAGCTCATCAAACCTTTGAGCACTTTACAGCTCAAGTTGAGTTGCAACTCAACTTAAAGATCAAAGCTATTCAGTTTGACTAGGGAGGGAAGTATAGAGTTTTCACTCAATTACTCAACTCACATGGTATCGTCCATCGACTTTCTTGTCCATATGTTCATGAACAAAATCGTGTCGCAGAACACAAACACCATCATATTGTTGAGAATTGCCTTACCTTGTTAGCCAAGGCATCTATGCGTTTGAAGTATTGGGATGAGGCTTACAAAACATCAGTATTTCTGTACAACAGACTTCCAAATTCTATGCTCAACTTCAACACTCCTCTTGAAGCTCTTTTCCCCATCATACCAGATTACTCATCTCTCAAAGTATTTGGCTGTAAGTGTTTTCCCTTCCTTCAACCCTATAACAAACACAAACTGGCTTTTCGTTCTATTGAGTGTACTTTCATTGGTTATAGTCTTAACCAAAAAGGATTCAAATGTCTTAATCCTACTAGGAAAATCTTTGTGTGTCATGATGTCCGCTTTGATGAAACTATTTTTCCCATCTCTAAGTCTTCCTCTTCCTCATCTCCACCTGCTCCCTCTACAACACTATCTCCTATTCCTTCAATCCCCTTAGTTTAATATCTCCACTTTTGTCTAGTCCTAACAAATCTCCTACCACTATTATTCACCAAAATGCTACAGTTCTTAATGGTATTACTTTACCTTGCTCCAGAACATCTATTCCTATTCCAGTGCAGGATAAACCATTGAAAAGAGTAAAATCTAGCGCTAATGTTCATTCTATGGAGACACGTGCTAAATAGGGTATTTTTAAGCCCAAGGTTTTTACCTTAACTATAGAACCTTCCTTAGTAGAAGAAGCCTTGTACCTGGAACATTAGAAAAGTGCTATCACTGATGAGTATCTTGCACTATAGAGAAATGGCACTTGGTCCTTAGTGCCCTTACCTGTAGGACGAAAACCCATTGGTAGTAAATCAGTTTTTAACTTCAACAAAAAACCTGATGGGACAGTTAATAAATTCAAAGCTTGATTAGTGGCAAAGGGCTTTAATCAGGTAGCTAGTTTTGACTTTAATGAGACTTTTAGTCCTGTTATTCAACCCATCACTGTAGGAGTTGTGATTCGTATGGCTTTGTCTAGAAGCCATCAACAATGCATTTCTTAATGGAGATCTCCTAGAAAAAGTCTATATGACTCAATCTCAGGGCTTTGAAGACGCTAAATATCCTTCATTTGTTTGCAAACTTCACAAGTCCTTGTATGGCTTGAAACAGGCATCAAGAGCTTGGTTTGACAAACTTAAGACTGCTCTTATTCAATTGGGATTTAAGTCTTCAAAGTCAAATCAGTCATTGTTTCTCAGGATTGTAGCTCATCATACTACATTCATCCTTGTCTATGTAGATTATATTCTTATTACAGGAAGTAGTGAGGGTGACGCTCAGAGTCTAATCGCTATTTTACACAAGCAATCTGCTTTAAAGGATATGGGAACAATCAATTACTTCTTAGGTATATAGGTCCAGTCCACTTCTAATGGCATACATTTGTCACAAAAGAAGTATATTACCGATCTATTACACAAAGCCAAGATGGAAAATGCAAAAGCCATTGGTACTCCTATAACTGCAAATCTGAAACTCTCAGCCTTTAGTAGTCCAAAAATGAATAACCCTCAATTACACATGAGTATTGTAGGTGCACTTCAATATGTCATAGTAACAAAACCTAAGCTATCTTACTCAGTGAATAAAGTGTGCCAATTCATGTAGCGACCCCTTGAGTCTTACTAGCAAGCTATCAAAAGAATTCTGAGATATCTTAAAGGCACTCTAGATTTTGGCCTACGCCTTTGTCGATCACATCAATTAAATTTGGTAGCTTTCTGTGATGCAAACTAGGCCTCAGACCCTAATGATTGCTAATGCCCCAAAATATTTTCTCTTAACGGCAGACGTTTGTAGTATAGAAAGGTTGTCGCATACATAGGTAAGTGAAAAATTTATAACTCGAGATTGTTAAAAATAAACGTTCAAAAAGGCAAGCAGATTTTCAAAACAAAATTTAAAATGAAAGAAATATTTTTTTGTGATTTTTTTAAATTTAAAATTAAAACTAAAATTAAAGGTGAAACTTTGAGAATCCATTGTATGTTTCGCAACTGGTATGAAATTTTAACTCTAACTGATAATTATCTAAAGCATTTGATCTATTATATCTTTTCTCATTAATTACAAGCACTTTTACTATTTTTATAAGTCAACCAAAAGCGACAATATTGCAAGCTATAATGCAGTAAGGGTCTTCCTATAAAAATAACAAAATAATCATCTCTCACTAATGATCAAGTGTTTATGAAAATTATAACTGCTGTCACTATAATTATAATCGACATAATTTTAAGATAGAAAAGATAATAACACATCAAAATTATTATATTTTTATGGAACAAATTATTACATTAATTCTGACAGCATCTCAACTTATTAAATGGTTTAAAAAAACACTATGTCATCCTCTGTCTATAATAAATCAAGAATTATTAAGCATTTACTGTACCAGTCTATGTCTATAATGCAGCAAAAACTCAACTTAATAAACAAGTATGACTTCAATATTATTAACATTAATTATGTAACACAATTAAATTACATAAAGAAAGCATGACTAAATTTATATAAGAATTAGGCGGCATAACAACGTTAACTATAATTATTAAAAACATAAAGATATAATTTATTCTACAAAAATATTAGCATTACAACACAGTTATAGAGAAAAAATCCATACCAGAGTACTATGCATACAATATCATCCCTCTGTCTCTCCAAACTCTTTACACTAATTTAGATATTATTTTATTATTTTTACCTAAACAGATACTACTGAGTCTAACTCAGCAGTTAAAAAAAAGAGAAAGAAGAAGGGAGGGAGAAGAAGGCCCGAAGGCCTGTTGAGGGATGAAGAACCAGGAGAGAAGCCCCTGGTATTTATAAGCCTTAAAAGGCCTTTTTCATTTATTTTTTCATTTTATTTTACTATTCAATTTGTTGAAACAACGGATCATGTTGATCCGTTTCCTCACTTTTTTCCACGCTGAGATTTGCTCTTGAGTGTACGAATTTAAGTTTATAATATGATGTTACGCGGCGGTTGACAACAATGAAACATGACGATCGTGGCCGTTGAACTCACAATCCAACAGTCGAAGAATGCGTACAAATTTGGACCCAGTGGGACCCGTGGGACCAACTCAACAGATCGTTGGTTGAGTTTGGGCATTCAAATCTAACGGCTCTGAGATGGCTTCACATGAGCACGGCCATGTGAGGTTTGATGCGGCTCTTTATTGCCCCTGTTAGTGGGACCCGCTGACAAGCGTCAGCGCTAACGTAAGGACTGATGCTGCGACACTTGGACAGCTCTGATTCGTTTTGCAACGCATCCCATAGCCTATATCTCGCCACGTGCCCCTTTTGGATAAATTCACATTTTTGTTGGGTTTTTATGCGTTTGATGTCTGATTTTGTCCTTTTTTAAGCCTTTTTGTTCTTTTTTTCTCTAGATTTTAAATCTAAAATTCACAAACACACTACAATTAATTATTTTAAAAATATAATATTTACAAAAATATTAAAAATATTTACTTAAGAATAAAAAACACAAAAATTACTAAAAATAGATAAAAAAAAACTTCTAAAATTAACAAATTGTAACAGATATGCTATTTAAGACTCGATATTATTTTATAGAAATGACTAGAAACATATTAAAACATATTTATAGGCCCAAAACTTATTTACAAATATTTTATGACTCAAAATAAAATCACACAACATTGTTTTTTTACGGTTTTCATTATTTACAAACTTGACACTTATTTAACATATTAAAGCGACTCTAAAAATTACCAAAAATATTATTAAACATAAAAACACACTAAAAATACATTTTTTAAACACATACATACTAAGACACAAAAATACTTATTAACACAAAAATGCTATTAATTAGAGGATTTAATAAGAAATAAAAGCATAAATAAATGATTTTAGCCTTAAAAAATGTACATTTTTATAGTCTCATCAATTATCGACGTTCCACTTCTAGATATTGTGTGTTTCTTGGATCAAATATTGTGTCTTGGTGTTCTAAGAAATAACATACTATTTCCAGGTCCTCAACAGAATCAGAATATAAAAGCCTAGCAATGTAATGGCAGAACTTACTTGGCTGCAGTCCTTACTTAGAGACTTGCAGATTCCTTCGAATGTGAAACCAACTGTTCGGTGTGATAATTTGAGCATTGTATAACTTGCTGCTAATCCTGTTTTATATGCTAGAACCAAGCATGTAGAATTGGATCTCTACTTTGTATGAGAGAAAGTCATTTAAAAAGTGCTAGATGTTAAGCATGTTCCAGCTCAAGATCAAATTGTAGATGTATTAATCAAGCCTGTATCTAGTTCTTACTTTCCTGTTCTTAGAAACAAACTCACAGTTGAAAATTCAACCCTGAGTTTCAGGGGGGCTGTTAGAGAAGCACAATAACACTAGAAGTTTGTTACTTGTTAGTTTTGTAGTTAGTTAGTCAGTTAGACGTTCATGCCATGTGGCATTCACAAATTGGTTCAATATGAGTCGGTTACAAAACAGAAAATTTATTTAAGAAAGGATCCTGTACAGCTTGCATAATGATTTGAAATCAATTCCAGAAATCTTCACACAAGACACGTTCTTCTTCTTTTCTTTCTTTCTTGATATTTCGAATAGATGTCAATTCATAACTTCTTCTTTTTCATCAACTAACAAAGCCTTCATGGCTTCCATCTTCTTCTTGCTTGGGTTGCTAATTCCTAGCTTGAAGATATCAGGGGACAATTAAGTTAATTATCTAATCTCTTCTTTAGATCTTCTTCACTATCATTGTGATGCTGAGCTTTATTCTTTTGCAGGTCTATATATTACTTTTCCAAGCACGTGCATGAAGCTGAAGAATTATTTATTTATTTATTTATTTTAAAATAGGAGCTGAAGAAAGTGTACAAGTGCACGTCATAGATACATATATCTTATTCATATATAAAATAAGTAATACATGTATACCAGTGTTTTCTCGTAAGATACTATAAACTTCAACATAATATTTGAGTAAATTGCTCGATAAGTTTCTAAACTATTTAAAAAGTGACTCATTGGTCTTTTTTTTTAAGTTCAATTCATCTTAAACTCGAAAAATAAAATACAAAAAGACTTAATACCTGACGGACGTTAATTTAGCAACCATGTAAATGGCACATGATTGATTTTAGGGGCATTTTAGCAAAGTAATACTTTTTCTATATTCTCAACAAAAATAAAAAATAAAAACAAAAATAAAAACAAAAAACAAATGATTTATTTGGTATTGTTTTTAAAATTTTTAAAAATATTTTTATATACTTTTTGAAGCAAAAAACTTCAAAAATATTCTTAACACGATTCTTAAAATATTCTTATTTTTTAAAACAAAAATATTTTCACCTATTTTAAAAATATTACCAAACAGATTCAAACCATTCATGAAAAGAAAAAAAATCCTTCTTTTTCACTTTCTCCTGCGACTCCTTCTACCGTCTCTCTCTCCTCCTCCTTCCCCTTCTTCTTTTTCTTCTTTTCAGATTCGTCACACCTCTCTCTCCAATCCTAGATCTGGAATATCTAGAGTTGTAGACCAGTTCGTTCTCCTACCTCCACCAGTTCCGATCTGCTTCAAGCCATGTCCCTCCAAATATTCCTTGAAGACTTCTTCTTCTTCTTCTTCTATCTAGATTTAAAGCTTTTTTTTTTTTTTTCTTATACAGATTTGCTTGGATCTTTTTTGTTTGATCTAGGTTGGAAATCTTTTTCCCCAAATTTTCTTGGGTTTTTTTTGTTTGATCTGGGTTTGAAAAAACTAGTCAGATCTTTTTGTTTGATGTTTGATTGGGTTTGAAAAAAAATTATTTGTGTCTTTTTTTTTTGTTTGATCTGGTTCTTTTTCTTTTGGATTTGCTTTCTGGGAGAGAAACATACATGGCGATGGTGTTTTAGTCTTTTTAAAGTAGATAAAAAGCACATGACGGGTAGTGATTGCCAAATTGGAGAAAATTAATCGACGTCAATCAAGTTAGTCTTTTCACACCTTTTTTTTCCAAGGTCAATTGAATTAAAAAAAACCAATAAATCACGTTTTAAAGAGTTTATAGACTTGCTAAACAATTTAGTCTGTAACATTTTTATTACTAAATAAAAGATTTTAAAATTATTTTGACTCATTTAAACTCTTTTAAAATTATAGTTTTAAACACTTAACAAAAATCACAAGTTTTACTTCTCTTTTTTTATTGGTTAAAAACAAAGGCAAAAATTATGCCAAAAGAACTCATATCGTGAAAAGTCTGTATGAGACACTTAATTTTGGGATGTTCTTATACACGCTTTTAATCTTATTATGTATCTTGCTTTCTTTGTCAATTTAGAAATTCTGAATTCTACCGAAAGGATTTGACCCGATGTCTTCATGCTCTTCTTATTACCAAATTGGTGGTAATATTCAAAAAGAATTTTCTCATGACTAACGTGAATCAACTAATGACAACAAGTAAAATTGTCTAAGCTGTAAAAAATAATCCCGAAACATTATTATAGGATACTTGTGGTGCTAAATACCATTCATTGGTAGAATGTGGGTCTCGCAATGTGGAATCCATTAGTAGCTAGAATTCATCTTTTATTAGTGATAGTGCTTAGCACCGATGCTGCCCCTAAGCTAAGCAATTTTTATAGTCTCGACGTCCTTTGTTTGGCATTTACATTTACGTAATTGGGAAATCTTCCTTGAAAAAGTCCATTAATTTATGGAGAAAGCCAAGCCTATGTGTAGTTTCATTTCATGAACACGCAAATCTCACAAACAAGACATCTAGTGGCAGGATGAGAAAGCAATGAATTTTGGTGATCAATTTTTTAATTTGACACGTAGCCGGAGAGAAACCGTGTCGTCAGTCTTCTCAATTGACTCTTCGACTATATGGACCAATCTCCCAAGCTTAGACAATGCGACTTGATTTTGCAACTTAATTCCTTTGGCTTCTAAACACATAATATAGATATTTCCAATAGTGCTTCTAGACCAACATTGCCAATATATTGGACCAAGTAAATACTGGAAGTACTAAAAACTCCCACCGGACATTTTTTTCTGGCAGGAAATTTTAGATGCAGACAAGAAGATTATTTATAATCCATTTTCCTAATCAACGTGTTTCATGGATGCATGCATCGATGTACTTACATTGTCACCATCAAGATTAATTCTGGACTAGCTTACCATTATTAAATTGCACATCAGTTGGAACGTGATTGACGGCTTGAGTGTCATTTCGTGATCAAAACGTACAGGACCTGCTTCTTAACTCTAGAGGTGCAAAATTTTCCAAGATAGATGCTGGCTATATAAACGTAGCTAGGTGGTGGAAGCTAAATCAAGGCCAAGTACTATTTGAGTAGTATTTAATAGTTAATTGTTATTTTGATCTCAATTCATGGCTTCTTCTTTTTCAGCAACTAACAAGGCCTTCATGGCTTCCATCTTCTTCCTGCTTGGGTTGCTAATTCCTAGCTTGAAGATATCGGGTGACAATTAAATTAATTCTCTAATCTCTTATTTGGCTTTTCTTCACTATCATTGTGAGGCTGAGCTTTGTTCTTTTGCCGGTTTATATATTACCTTTCCAAGCACGTGCATGAAGCTGAAGAATTATTTGTTTATTTATTTATTTATTTTGAATAGGTGCTGAAGAAAGTTTACAAGTGCACATCATATATAGATATATATCTTATTCATATACAAAATAAGTAACACAATGCTACGTTGGTGTTATGTTTTTGGCAAAACAAAAAAGGAGCGTTGTCTCACAATATTGGTTTGAAAGCAAAAGAGAAGAGGTTTAAAATCTACGGAGAGTTCAAAGAGCTTTCATTTTAAATTGCCGAACTAAAAGCATTTCAAGCATTAGTTTCTGAGTTAGGTTTGTCTTTTTAGCGCATTCGGGATTCTCATTTCTTTGCATCCTAAAACTTATTGCAAGACTGAAAAGTCATAAGATCGAAAAGGATTACTAGTTCCCCATAATAACGATCGCTTTTAGGTTCTTGCAAGACGAATGCTGATTACACCGTCATCTCTTATATAAGTTTGTTTGACTTTGATTAGGTGCACAATCCATTGGCGTCTGCTATGGCAAGCTCGGCAACAACTTACCGACTGAATCAGAAGTCATAGACCTATACAAAAGCAACGGCATTGGAAAGATGCGGATTTACTGGGCAGACCAACCAGCCTTACAAGCCCTCAAAGGCTCCAACATTGAACTCGTCATCGACGTCCCCAGGGAAAACCTTCAATCCCTCACCGACGCCGGAGCCGCCACCGATTGGGTGCAGAAGAACATAGTATCCTTCTCCCCCGACGTCAATTTCAGGTACATCGCTGTCGGGAACGAAATCCATCCCGGTGAAGGCGAGGCCAATTACGTCCTACGCGCCATGCAAAACATTCAAAGCGCCATAAACTCTGCCAACTTGCAAAGCCAGATTAAGGTCTCGACTGCCATAGACGGTAGTTTGTTGGGTAAATCTTACCCTCCAAGCGAAGGCGTATTTAGCGACGCCGCGAAAGGATATATCACGCCTATCGCTCAATTCCTAAAGGAAAACGGCTCGCCACTTCTTGCAAATATATATCCTTTCTTTGCCTACACCGCTGACCGTTCAATTGACCTTCAATATGCTTTGTTCAATTCAGAAGGGATTGTGGTACCAGATGGTACGAGGTACCGGAGCCTGTTCGATGCGCAGTTGGATGCTGTGTATGCGGCTCTAGAGAAAGTTAATGCACCCGACGTGAAGATTGTGGTGTCCGAGAGCGGTTGGCCATCAGAGGGTGATCCAGCGGCCACCATTGAAAATGCAGGCACGTACTATAGGATGTTGATTGATCATGTCAAGGGTGGGACTCCAAAGAGGCCTCAAGGACCTATTGAGACTTATCTGTTTGCCATGTTTGACGAGAACCAAAAGCGTGGCAACGCGGTGGAGCAGCATTTTGGACTTTTCTCACCAGACAAACAGCCCAAATACGGCCAGCTCAGTTTTAGTTAAGAGGAGAAGAAGTGGAGAGTACTATATATATGTACACCACTAATATTATGATTGCTTGACAGAAATTATATAGATGTACAATGCTCTATGGGGCTTAACTAAAAGGTTACCTTGTAATCCTATGAATGTCATACGACAATAATATTTCTTCTATGCAAAGTATTAAAAGAATAATGTGATTTTCTAGTTAACATATTCCAATTGACTGCAATCATATATGTAGTCAATCTGTGCAGTTATTACTTTTAACTTTTAAGACGGTGACCAAATTTAATGCATGGTAAATATTGCATTTCTTTTTTTTAAAGATTTTAAATACCATATCGGTCGAACATAACGTTAGGATTCTAGTCTAACTCAGCAAAGACACAGAGGGCGGACGCCCCTTGTATTATGATGATGAGTTGGTCTTAATCGCTTTTTATGATATGTGTGATAGGTGCAAAGTGTAGACAGTGAGTTGGAAGTTTTTAGATTGAATACATAATTTAGATAAATTAGTAGTGATTTGAGATCACGTTACTTAAATGAGAAGCTAACTAGTTAGACTAGTATTTGAGCAGCAAAATAGATATCAAATGACTAAATACAAAAATAGCATCACTTTTACACAGAAGTGAAAACCAAAGGAAAACACTAGGACTCCACGAGAAGTACTTCAACTAGAAAGCATATTTAAATGAAACCCCTTTAAAAAATGCTTACATAATTAATGGTTTTTTACTTGTTTGATTTTCCAAACTCCTGATCATGAGCCAACAATGCATTGTGCTCTTCGCTCATGACGGTATATTTCTCACTCAAGGTCTTAAAAGCTTCCATTTTCTCCTCCGGAATTTTGTTTCTCTTCTTCTCCAAAGAAAGCTTTGTGGACTCGATCTGTCTCTTGAGCTCTTGGATTCTAGATGCTTTCTCCTGATGCTGTTTCTGTAGCTCTTCTAGAATTTCTGATGATGCCCTTTCAGCTGACCAAATTTCAATTAATAGGTACGTTACCAAGCAAAAGTAAACATATATAGAAAAAATAAAATGAAATAAAAATCCTGAAACCCAATATTTAGTTTCCAAAAACAACCGAGTTTTTGCTTTAAATTTTGAATTTCTTCACGAGGGGTTTTTTTTTTTTGGGGAAACTTTAACATTTCTAATGTGGAAATCTCTCCAGATGTTTTAGATGTAAAAGATAAAAGAAAAGCTGTTCATAAATCTATTAATTTCTAGCAGCAATATTATTTTCTCTATGAAAAACAGAGATAAAATAATGCATTGAAATGAGAAAGAAAGCAAAGGAAAACAAAAATATCATGTACCTGATAGGGTGATCTTAGAGCTGCTACCTTCCATGACTTCCAAATTTTCTAAAAGAAAAATGGTAAAAAAAAAAAGCCTTGATATTTGTATGAACAAAAAGATTAATAGAGTTCTAATTTGAACTTTCAGCAGTCCAGCAATATATCTCCTTCTCTCTCTAGAAAAGTGTAAAAATCATGTCCCAGGAAAATTAGTGATTAAGTCACCATCTATTTTTAGTATTGATATTAACTCTTTTATTTTTGGCGAGTCTTGAGGCTCAAGAAAACTTGAAAATCCTGGATTTCCAGGTAAGCATATGATTTCGACAGAAAAAAATGTGATTTTAACGTTCTTTTTGCCTTTTTGCTTCTGTATTTACGTAAATCTAATTAATTAGCTTCGTGATTTGTATTAGCAATAATAAACATTCTTAAAATACAATATTGATATTCTACCATTCACCCTCATTTCTTTTACAAAAGTCCCAAACATGTCAAAGTATATCATTTTGGTATGTTTTAAAACACAGTAATTTTCTATTGATTCTCGCCTAAACATGATAGTGGTAAAAACAATAGTTAGATTTCTCGAGGGAAAAAAAAATCACTTTTGGTGCAAAAATTTATTGTTGTATAATGACAAACGAGTAGTACTAGAAATCCATAAACTAGTTCTTACCTTTTAACCTTGTCGTCCAAGGAAAAACACTTTCTGGGTTTTCACTTTCACAATTAGTTCTCTCTTGTGGCCCCTTTCACTGTGAGTACTGTGAGATATATACATGATCCAAGAATTGGCCCTAAACCTAACATATATATAAACACACATAAAAACTCAAGGGAAATAGATTGATGTGGCACATATGCAAACATTGATCCAGCTGGCGAAGCAAGTCACAAAGGCAATAAAATAGTAATCCTATTTAATCTTATCAAATTATGACCCGTAATTAACAAAATAAAACAACAAAAACCTACGATTTTATAAATAACTGGTTCTAAACTCTAGGATAAGAAGGACTTTTCATGAAAAAACAAATGATGTTGATCATCAAAAACCCATGATGACATGAAGCATCGGGCAACAAAATCAGGGCCACGGATTTTTTGGTACATAGATTTGCTGGGCCCTACATGTCAAAAACTCCCATCTCCGAAAAAAAAAAAAGTGTCTACTGTTTTTCTCTCATTCCCGCTGTAGTCCAATCCATTGGAATCAGAATATCGCTTGCGTGTAACAGCCATGCTTAGCTCACTCTATTTTGTTTCGTTCCCAAAAAGAAATAGTAACAGATGGGAAAGCTTATACTTCTTTTTAATGCGCCTACAGAAAGGCTTATTTATTAACAACGCACATTGAGATCAGCAGAGACTGGTCCTTGATCTGGCAGTTAGCAGAGAAATATTTGCTTGCTTGCTGGCTTTTTTGGGCCCATATCCAAAAACCAAACGGAGGCAACAATGATTGACCCTTTTTTTTGTTTAAATTTAAACAAAAAAGAAAAAAAAAGTGATTGTAACCTTTTTTTCCCCCTCTCCGTTGGGGAAGTTTTCATGGACCCAAAATCCACAGGCCGACCTGCCAATAATGGACCATCAACGGCCAATTTTCCTTCATGATTGATATTCACAATTATTCATCAATTGCAACCTCGAATACATGTCAATCATTGTGCCAAACCAGGCTTATACTCGTGGGGCTTTTCAATTGATCTTTTTTTGATCTACTACTCACACACACACACGCTTGCACGTATATATAAACTTGTTTTTAATGTGCACATTGCTAATGGATATATTTTCAATAATAATATATTTTAACTACAATAAGGCGTAACAAGAATACAATCTTAATTATTATTATAAATTTTTATCAACTACCTAATTTATTAGAACTGTTGAATTTATATCACGTGGTTAATAACAACGATACATTTATCAATGTGTAAAAGCTCTCTTTCACTAAACTGAGAGATGTATGGTTGCAGAATTATTTGATGCATGTGACAATCATCACTAGTATTTAGAGCTTTTTTAACTCTTTCTCAAGTTATAGTCATGAGTCATGACCATAAGGTTAAAATTTTCACAAAAGAGATCCCATTCCGTAGCAGTAATTGGTGTACTGATTGACCATTGCAGCAAAGCATGTTAATATTTTGAAGAGTCATTCTAGCTGAAACACTACCAGACGACGCATCATGATCTCCTTTATTAATCATCGGACACATTGGGCACTCTACAGATAACAAGGCCAAAGTGTCACCCCCATGACATCCAACGTACAATTGCACTTGTCCTCTGCATGCAATTGCCATCTTTTGTCTTGTTTGGAATCAAAATATATATATTTTTTTTGTTGCGTGTGTGTATATATATATTCCATGCTCCGTAATTTCTCCAGTGAGAAAAAAAATACCCACTTTGGGCATGTCTTTTAGCCATAAGATGGGCAAAACAAAAATAATTTTAATCAGATTTAACAATTTTAAAAAATGTATCATTAATAGAATTTTTGTAAAAGTCCCTAGGACAATAATTCCTGTAGGGTCTTCTTTTTTCCTTTTTTCTTTCCTATATTCCTTGTTGAAATAAAGGGGTCATGATTCAACTCTTGAGTGACTCATCTTTTCCTCACAAAGTTGTCCACATTATTTCCTTGAACAGGTGATACAAAATACACAATAAGTATGCATGAATGGGTTAGGTCATCTCAACAAGATGCAAAAAGTGCTTTAATAATTCAGAAGAGATCTTTCTTCCTGTGCTGGAATCACTAAGGCAGGCAAAACTGTATAAAATAAGAGAAAAGTAATGGCTCGCTGATTGGTTTTATTGTTTAATGTGTGACAAGGACGCAGTGATTGGAGTAGTTGGAAATCATAACACCGTTGGTTCTTTTTTTTTTTAAAGTCAAAAACATTCTTCTTTTTGCCGATTTCTTTCGACAAACTAGCTTTTAAGAGTGTCATTATTTTCCTTCGGATGTATTTCCATTTGCATTTAGCGCCTCACATGTATGGCAACTGTGTCGCATTTAGGCGCTAAACTGCCATCTTGATGTGTTTACTTTCCCCCTTATTTGTTTTGAAGGGTAAGCTATTAAAAATTGCAGCAAACTATCCATTCAAGCACTTAATGCACGTTTTAAAACTATTAGATATTATCAAAATTATTTTTTTTTACAAACATATCAATTGAAAACCAAATACCCACCCATAGGCATCTTTTTTAAGTTCTACCAGAGAAATTGCCCTTGTAGTGCTTTTTTTTTTCCTTACTATATTGGATTCCAAAAGCTAGATCTAGACAATCATATTTACCCAATTACCCAATGGTTGTTGAAGGGCCACTTTAACAGTATCAGCACATGTAGGGCTAGCATAGTTTAAATCTATGCCCAAAAAAATTAATAAAACGGAAACAAGATTCAGAAACAAACATTTCAATAAGCTGACAGGGAAAGGAGCGTGATAACCTGATGAACTTTTTATACAAATGTCAGCACCCATGTGACAAGAGTTGGCTGCACCCCCACATGCGGGCCTTGGTAAAACAATAAGTGACAAAAGGGTCTCCCAAAGTGAACTTTGATCATCCAATAAAATACCCTTTCTACCCCCAGTTATTCTCTAAAACAATCTCCTGTGATCATGTGATAATGGATATATTTCAAATAAAATAATTATTTAAAAAATCCCAGAAAAGGAGCTATGATGGACATTAAAAAAAAAATAGAGGCCAAGAACCCAAAAAATTAACAGCCTTTGACCTCTCCACTTCCCTATGTACTGGTTCATTTGATAAACTTCTGTTTTTAACTCTGAACTTTCCTTCTGCTGTTCAGATAAACATTTACATATACGTCTAGTTGTCTTACAAGAACTCCAATTTCATCTAAATTCACCTCATAACAAAGTGCTACTAAAGAAAGAAAGCAAAGATGCGTAGATAACAAAGTAATACATTATAGTCTTCATCCTGCTCTAGTCTCTGTGGTCCAGCACGAGCCTATCTAGAAAAGAGCGTACAGAAGAAGAAAACAAAAAAAAAATTACCAAAAAATATCATAAATCATTTCATCTGTCCTTTTATGTATGGAATTTATATTTGCTGTTAGCAGTATGTATAGAAGATGACTGGTGTAGACCTCCTTGAGATCTTCTCTATAAATCTACTCTTTCTTGTAGGTATAATTCAGCTATACACCTAGAGTTTTCTTCCTTGTCTATCCTTCTACTTTTCTGCACAGAAGATTTTTTTTTTTTTTTTTTAAAAAAAAATCAATCAGAAAGAAGTCATTTGAGAGTATATGAGACTGATTAAATTCCATCTGTTTGTTATGATGGACCTTGGAAAGGAACAATAACAAGTTCTTACCTAGAGAAGTTAATCCTTGCTAGCCATTCTTGCTGTTTCGAGTATAAAGAACCTTAAGTCAGTCATGTATCTTAATTTGAATAAACTACCATATAATCTTTTAACCATTTAACACGATGGAAAGCAGCAAGAGCACCTTTGGCTTTTAGACGAAAGCGTTACTGATTAGAAGCCACATCGGCAGCAGAAGTCACGGGCAACGATGAGTTGTTATCACTAGGAAATGAGGTGCTTTCATTAACCTCCACTGCAGTGGTGAAGTCAGAGACATGTTCGCCGGCTGCTTTAGGAGGCGAAGGAAAGAGGCTGTCCGGAAGCACCTGTACTACACTGCTCTCACGATGAAAGTGGAGATAAAAAGTGTTTAAGTTTAGGCAGCACCGCAAAAACCACCAAGTATGCAATTGAACAAAACTAGTGTTTACGAGGTTTGGCGCTGCAATATTTATAATAGTCTTTTTTGATTAAGCACCATACCTTTGATGAAGATCAAGATCCTCAGAGGTAGAGACCTGCTCCTTGACATCATTGTGAATGGAAGCAGAAGATTCTTCCTGCTGATGTTGCTGCCGTGCAGCAACCGCAGAAGTCAAAGAAATGGTGGCAGCAGGGCTGTCATCACAGCCTGCAAAAGATAACAATGCATGTTGAGAACTAAAAAGCTCCTATATCTATAACTTAGAAATACCAAGTTTATATATGATGGCCCATCAATCAGCGAACCTTCTGTAACTTCTTCCTGTTTAATGCTATCAAACGGAAGAATGACATTTGGATTAGTGAGAGAAAGAGATTGAGGGGGTAAGGGAACAGGGGCACCAACAGAGAGACTTCGCTGATGATGGTGTACACGGTCATTCTTGAACTCGGGGAGCTGCAGATTCATCAATCTTCTCCCTTGGAGTTCAATGGCTTGTTGAAGTTCAGCTTGCTCCATTTTTCTTCTCAGAAGAATGTCTTGTGCATTGTAAAACATTCTTCCTCCTGTAAAGAGAAGAGAGCATTCAACAAAATAAACTTGAAGAGGAGAGAGACTCCAACATGACCATTTACCTTGCCGTCCATTATTCTTTCTACGAAGACACGAGGTTAAATGCGAAGGGAAAGAACGAAAAACACATGCTTACCAAGGTGAAGGTCATTAGCCTCCCTAGAGTCGAGGCCAGAAGGGCTTAAACATGCTGAGAATTCACCCCTCTCAAGTTGCTGCTGTTGATGCTGCTGCCTCCTGCATTTGACACAAATCTATAACTTGAACCGGGAATTTTTGACAACAAACAAATCTAGATGTCAAAAGAAGTAAAGGCGCATACTTGTCCAGGACTTTTCCCTTCTCCTTATAGGGCTTGACAAGGACACGTGAATCACATATGAAATGAGGATTGCCTTTAGACAAAATGAACCTCACGGTTTCTGGGTGGACGAACGTAACAAATCCAAACATTCGCTTCTGTTGGTACGGAATCCTTACATCTTGCACAGGTCCAAACTTGCTTCAAAATGTCAAAAAAGAAACTATTCAATTTAAATGCCTCAACTTCAGCTTAACAAGAATAACAGCAAACAACACGTTGTATCAAGCACCATTTTGCTTCATGACAAAAGAAATTTAAAAAAAAAAATGTTTGTGAGTATGTCATAAATTAGATTTTCAAAATTCATTCAAGAATCAGTAGGTGGACTGAAGCCCCAAAAAACAGTCTCGTTGTTATCAAATTTTGCCATCATTTAAGAAACATGTACCCTCCTCCCAAAGCACTCAATCAAGTCCCAAAAGGTAGTCCCATCGTTATCAAATTGGAGCATTATCTAAGAAGCACGCAATAAAGCACACACAATTCAATGAAAGGTCACTATTGTTTGCGTACACTAAAAACCACAGTTCACTTTCAATTTTTCTGTGAAACATATCCAATTCCAAGCATTGCAATTTCATTATTGCAATAA
The DNA here is from genome assembly GCA_946598075.1 of Artocarpus hirsutus. Classification (NCBI taxonomy): domain Eukaryota; kingdom Viridiplantae; phylum Streptophyta; class Magnoliopsida; order Rosales; family Moraceae; genus Artocarpus; species Artocarpus hirsutus. The sequence goes on from CAMOHE010052011.1 coordinate 95,841, forward strand.
TGGCAAATGCGCTGGGATGGTACAAGCTTCTCAGTGGGTGTCAAAAAGTGCCAACCCACTATGAGAAAGCATAACTCGGCACAAAATGAAACAAAGCTGCAAACCGACTTATGTCAAACCAGAGATTCAGAAACATAATTAAACAGCCATTACATTTAGGAACACGAAGCCATTATCAAAACAGGAAAATCATGACAAATTCCAGATTATGCAAATCCCAGCAAACCTAATTAAATTAACACTTGTGATGCAATGAAGACTTGATTCCCAAACACCAAAAAACTCAAATTAAGCGAAAATTAAGTAAAAGAGATGTAAAAGTATGTTACTTAAAATACTCCGAAACATCTTCATCCTTGAAAGTGCTCTCAGCTGGGAATGTCAAGTAGATCTGTCTTGAGGCTGAGTTCATCTTCTCCGCAGAAGCTATTGGCAAAAACTCATTCCTTTCTTGCCTGCTGCACCTCTCGAACTTGTAAAGCTCCTCCCCCATCATGAGCGCCGCCGCCGCCGCCGCCGCAGCCGCTCTAAAATTCCAACAAAAAAAGAAAAGAAAAGCTTATCCACAACCAATCCCAAAAATGGTTTCTTTCCAATTATAAAGTAAAGATAAACAAAAACATACATACCTCTGGGGGTCATTTTGCCCTTGCAAGAGAAAGTTCATGTACTTGTTGTACACTGAAGGCGAAACTCCAGACATCAACTGAGAAACAGCGGCTAATCTCTGCCGCTGAGCTTGAACGGCCTTCAATCTCATCATCTCCTCGTGCTGCTCGAACCCGTCGAACTTTCCGCTCGGCGAGCCGACGACGACGGAGGCCTCCGCTGCGGAATCTCCGAATCCGCCGCCATGCACAAACTTGCAGTTGCTCCCGTTCTTGCAGAACCCTCTGGCGAAGTAAAGGCAAGGCTTGAATCCGCCACAGCCACCCAGGCCGCCGTAATCCTCCGACACGAACGAGGCGTCGCTGGCCGAGAAGCTCCTCCGGTGGAGGAAATGAGCATCGCCATTACTCAACGAGTGGGCCGCCCCAGCCCAATTCTGAACGCCGTGGCCCAATTCCATCCGCGGATCGAACGAGGCCGAGTCTTCCGACCCGTTCATGAACGAGAGGTAGTCGTTGAGTTGGTTCTCGTCGATCAGTTCTCCTCCGTCTCCACCTCCGTGGTGGTTGGAGAACACCGGCAGCGGAACCGACGAAGAGCATATGTTGTCGTAAGAGAGCAAAGGGCTACCCTTTGGGCTAATGGGGTTGTTACTATTATTGCTGCTGTTGTTAGAAAACCCAGAAAGCGGCCAACAAGAGGCAGGAGAGGGATTCGTCGACGAAGAAGAAGGGTTCTTGAAATCAAAGCCGCCGTTTGGGAACATTATTCTAGGAGAAGACTGCGAAAATGGGTTATTATTACTGTTCGAAGGTCTGGCTATGGGGTTGAGAGGAGAAGGAGAAGAAGGAGTGGAAGGTGTAGAAGACGAACAAGTGTTCGACGAAAGCCCCAACTGGATTTTCGCCTTCACCACCATCGAGTGCAAGAGACTGTCAGGCACATAAGCCAAACGCATCAAGTCTTTCTCCGCAAGGTCCTGTATCAGAATGTACCCCATGATTTTCGAAGCGTTTTCTGGGTCTACACTCTTAATCTTCGTGAAGATTATACTCGTGGCTTCGTAAGAATCCATGGTTTTTTCTTTTTTTTGCTTTCTGGGTTTTGCTCTTACTGCTGCTCTCCACTAAAAGGGGGAGCAAAAATAGCACTTTTCTTTTTTTTTTTTTTTTAATGAGATTAATGGGGTTTTCAAGTTTTGTGTTACGAAGAGAGTTTTCAAGTTTTGAGTAGGGTTTTCGAGTGTGTTGAACAAACAAGCGGGTTTCGCTCCATCTATCTATCTCTATCTTCGTCTTTTCTCTCTCTGTAATCTCTCTTTTTGAGGGGGAAGCGGTAGATTTCGGATCTACTTCGAAGGGAAATTGTCAACACCAGAAATGTACTCGTATTTTTAGATGTATAAACCTACCGTATAATTATACTCATGACATGTGTTTTTTCATCATTTTTATATTTTTTTTGTTAAGAGTCAAGAAGGTGAAACAAACCCCAATTCAAAAGGGGCCCACACACCTCTTTTTTTTTTTACCCTTGTTTGATTAAAGATGTTTTCCACCACAAACTCAATTATAAATAAAGTAAAACTCTCATATGTTACAATAAAAAGAAAAAAAATTACTACAATATAAAACTCTTATATGTTGTAGTAAAAACGGTTCCTACCACTAGCTAAACACCCTTTTAATTTCGTTCTTTTTTTAGTTTTTGAAAACTAAATCAAAAGAATTGATAAAAGATTGTGATAAAGCCTAAAACATAGGAAATACATGGATGAAATCCCTTTAAAAAATACAGATATTTCTTTTCAAGTTTGTGTATATGAAGGGGAGATATTAACGAATTTCGTCGACACTAATATTGGGCTAAAATAGTGGTTTTAATCATACAATAATTTGATGTTAAGTTTGGTTGTAAAATTTGACTATTTCTTTTTTTTTTTTAATGGAGGACTTGACTATATTTCAATTTTCACTGTCGTAGACATTCGTCAATTTCGTTTGTCATGTACAATCATCTTTTCTTTGGTTCCACTCACACATCCCTCAGGTCAATTTATGCATTTTCACTATTAATTATTCTCAAACTATTATTGTATATTCTGTTTTCAAAAAACAAAAAAAAACTATTGGTCTGTACTCTTTATGTGATTTTTGTTTTGCTCCTTTTAGACATTTAACATTCTTTTTGTTTGCTTGGTTCAATTTAGTTTGACTTAATTTCAATAACCATCATAATTCAAATTAGTGTTTGATAAAACATTTAATTCAAACTAAATTGACAGTTTAAATTGAACTAAACTACTCAACTTAGAGTTTATACTCTCACTTCAACATTTCGAACCAATATTAAACAATAATTTACTCCTAGATATTTATATTTATAACTTAACGTTGTTATTTTATATCATTTTTAATTAAATAACTTCTTTTTTCATATTTCATATTTATTATTTAATCAAATAATCTTTCTATACTTCAAACTAGAGATTTCAATACTCATTCAAACACAAATTTAAAGTAAATATCCCTTTTAAATTAATATCTTAACTATACATTCAAATGCTACTTCGAATTAATGTTTAAACTACACAATTCGGATTTTTTTGCTCAAACTAAAAAAATTCAAACTAACACAATTTGAATTAGTGAACTAAATGGGGCATAAATTTTTCACGGTTTGGAACATTGTTGATCGTGGCTGCAAGCCTCTAATGCAGGAATTATCTAAATATTATCCCCAATGTTATTCTGGTCTTTTTATAGAAAATAAAGAAAAAAAAAATTGGCCTAGAAGAAAAAAAAATAACTATTCCATTTTAGTTAAAATAATTCATCAAACTAGTGATCGACATATTGAAGCAATTACTTGTCTAAAGAAAAAGTGTGACTAGAGATCAATGGTTGTGAATGGCATAAATGCCCACTTATTACAAAATAGTATTAGAAAGTGTTTACTTTCTTTACATATCTTCCAACTTTTTTGAGACTTCCTTATGAGCATTGTTTTTTCTACATTCTACAGCTACTCAATGCCTTAACCTAAATTGATTTTGTATTGATACGTGAAAAGAGAAAAATATAACCTTGCTCGGATCTAAGGTACCCCAAGATTTGTTTGTTATGTACTAGATAAGGGAAGTTTTGTGGAAGAAAACAACTACTACAATGTTGTTTTATACAAGTTGCCCACGAAACAAAACCAAGCAAGTACTACAAGGCTCCTTAAAGTAATATTGTTGCATCCTCCTCTTGAACACATGTTAATACTTGGCAGAAGAACTTATGAGAAAGGAGGTAATTATCTCTCATATCATTCCATAAATAAAAGGTAAAGAAAATGTCGCAAGGAGTTTAACTTCGAAACTCAACAAATTTGAATATCAATCTCATCAATAAACCCATTATTTGTCTAATTCTCATCCTTTTTATCTATAGTAGAATTCGTAGACTCACTAGTACTGGAGTTGGGAAGTATTTTTAAAAAGACGTAAACTAAACCAAAGTTTCAATTTGTCTTCATTAATCTATATATATATATATATAAATATATTAATTCTAAACAAACTAAGCTGTTAATATTGTTAAATTTGATGTTTAAAGCTTTAAAGCCTTAAAAATCGTGAATTTATATAATGTTATAGTTGATTTTGAGTTTACCTGTACTTTACTTTTGAAGTAAAAACATACTTAAAAGTCAAAACTTAAGGCATAATAGATTAAGTTCGTGAAATGTAAAATTTCAAGAGGGAATAAGGGGGAAATATGTTGTGTGTGTGTGTGTGGGGGG
>CAMOHE010052011.1:100362-121859 GCA_946598075.1 Artocarpus hirsutus
GTGGGGTTGTGGTTTGGTTTGCGGAGTTGGGGAGGGGTATGTAAAGAGTTGTAATATTGAAGCAAAACTTTAAAGGGAGCCCTTAGGCTTAAGAGGTAATTATCCTCTTACTTTTAGGGGTAGCAATTCGTATCAATAGGTCATGTTATTCTCCGGTTGAGGCTCAAACATATAGGAAATATCTTAGCACTAATACTACCCGCAACATGAATGAGTTGAAAAATCCTGGTACCAACACAATCATTCTTGACATGAGTTAACACAAATATGACACGCCACAACCCTGACATATTTAACACGTAACTCTTAATCAACCTCAACTTGATATAAACTTGTAATATTTTACAACTTTGAATTATGACTTATACTTGAAAAGTATATAAAACACATATTTCCTCAAAATTAAATCACTTATACACTACAAACATCTAAATTAGTGTAAGTTTATTGATATTATATATATACTAGAACAAAATATTTTTAAAAAAATAATAAAGTAATAAGGTACAGGTCAATGTAGTATTGAGCAAGTTGACACAAATACGCCCCTTTTTAAGCAGCTTAATCATGAATTGATACGAAAATAACCTACGTCTTTTTTTTTTTTACACTAACCCGTAAAAAATCATGTTGTGTTTGTGTTCTGTCGTCATATCGTAACCCGTATTATTAGGCCTACTTACACTATGTTTAGTAGGAGAGAGCGTTAGCGTAAGAGGGAGAGTTGAAAGAATGGAGGGAGTGAAGTGATAGAGATGGAAGGAGAAAGTGAATTCATTATTTAGCTGGAAGGAAGAGAATAAGAAGAGGAGATATGGAGGGAGAGTCTCTTCCTCTAAGCCCACCAGTTTGGATCCTTTTAACGGAAGGATTTAATCAATCTACCCAAATATATATAAAAATAGCAATATATTAACCATACAAATAATAATTGTCCATACTTTTAACTCTCCCTTACTCCTATAAAACAACATAAGGGACTACTATAATTCTATCTATCTTTCGTTTTCCTTATCATTCTAACTTTTTTCATTCTTTATCCCTCCTACCAAACGGAGTTGCCATCCTGATTTAAGGCAACTCCACGTTTTTAAGGCGCACGATGAAATAACGAAAATGACTACGCTCAATTCTTATTCACACAAACCGGGGCAAGTTTCCATTCGTCATCCTTATTATGCAAACTTTTGCTTTCACCACTACAAGCCAGTGATTTACAATCTATTGACTCTAACAAAAAACTCAAATTGAGGTTATGAAGCATTGAACTTTGAATTTGGAAACTACATTTTAAACACTCCTTGTTTTCTTTTATTGATATTGAAGTACATTTTAAATATACATATTTTTTTATATACATATTTTTTTCCTGGAAGAGTGCATTGTAGTTGTTAATAAAGTCGATTATTATAGAATTTGAAGCTTGGAATTTGAACCAAGACCTAATTTTTTATATAGATTTGAAATATTAGCTAAACCCATGTAACCACAAATCATGCTCACCAGTTGATCCTATTGGCTGCATGATAAAAAAACTTAGAAAGTGGCGTTGTCTTTTTACTTGTTTTTGAGTCCTCTCGTCCATTTTATAATACCATCTTAAAAATAAATAAATAAATAAAGCCAAGAGGAATCTTAGCACACTATTTTGATGGTTAAAAAAATGATTAATAGTGACGCAAAAGTTACCATGAGAGTGTCAGAATGAATAATATTCCAACTTTTTGCGTTTCTGTGTGGCACTACACAGCGTGTGATTGCTTTTTTTGGGCCCAAAATATTACTGCACGTTCTCTTTCTGGACCCCGTGGCTTCGCTGTCCTACTTCTCTTCCTCTGTATCCCTGTACCCATATTTACCGCCCAAGATTCACCAGTATTTACCATATTATACCCTCAATTCATCAGAGGAGGATGATTCTAGTGTTGACCCAACAGTTTGAATTCTTCCAAGTGTCAAATGCTACACCGTCCATTGCTTCTGATATCAGATGATAATGAAAATCACGTCATAATGAAAATCACGTCAACTATCTGATTTCGTAGGATTTCAATGTTTTATTTTTTGGGTTATCGCATTAGCATTCTTTTTACCCGATGTTTTCTGGTCAAAGTCCTCCATCCATGTAAACTGTGCCATTAATGAGATGGGAGGGCGTCAAAAAAATCTATCCAAATCACTCTTGGGACGTCTTTCGGCTCGTGACGAGAGCCCAAAAAGAAACCCGTTTTGTTCTTGTTTGTTTGGAAGGAAAATTTGGAATTGGAATTTGTTGACGTTCTCTATTTTTAAAATGTTTTATTCTTCGCTTCTTGAACTCATTCATGTCATCATTTGTTTAAAATTTTAAAAGCTCATTTGGATAAGTTTTCAACGGAAGTGTTGTTATTACTGACGTGTCAAAATACGTATATTAATAATAAAAAGATAATTATCACTTCGATTATGTAAACAATTCTAACATAATTATATCATTAATGATTATAAATAATGAGGTTTAAATTTAATGATATTTGTTTTTCTAGAGAGTGAAGTGGGAAAAAAAGAGAGCGAAAAAAGGTTAAGTTGGGGTAAATTATAATACTTGTATTGCTTATAAAAAGTGATAGTTAATTATAAGCAAAAGATTAAGGGGGTGTTTGGAAGGTGGTGGGAACCAGTGGTGAGAACCACTTTTACTGCAGCATGTGAGAGTTTTATATTGTAACAATTTTTTTTATTATTACTGTAGCATGTAAGAGCTTTATACTATTTATAACTGAGTTTGTGATGAAAACCACAGTTCTTACCACTTTGTCAAACATCCGGTAAAAAGATAAGCAAGAAGGACCTTAAGCTAATGCACGATTGATAAAAGATTTTTATTCTCTCTCTAATAAAAAGAATTGGAGAAGGAAGTTACGAGGATAATTACTCAAATGTTGGGTTTCCTATTTTGGGAAGCAACGCAACAAATAGTTCATAATTTGAATTAACCTCAGAAATTATCTTAACATATTCAAATATAAATTCCCCGCATATTTTTGCCAAATAATTAAAAAAATCTTGTTACATAATACAAGTGTGGCTTTTATTTTTTATTTTTTATTATTTTGCCCATTTTACTATTGGACAATTCTTTGGTAATAACAAAAAAAAAAAAAAACCCACCAATAAATATTGATCTCGTCAGATCTATAGGCCAAAAAAATAAAAAACTAAATATAACAGTTTTAAAATAGATATCATATCCATGTATCATTAGATACCAAGGGGAAAAAAAAAGGTACACGTGAGTACTATACCTAGCAAATCAGTACCATACTACTAATCTATCCAAATGAGCTTATGTTAGGTTGATTATGACATAACAAGAAAAAGAGATTAATACCCAAATAATCCAAGTGAGGGACAAAAAGGATCTCATAATTTTGATGAGAAGGCCAGCTATGTCACAATATGGGGGAGTGTTTATGATGCTGACATTCTAACCACATTAGACTAAAAGGAGAGTCCTCAGGAGCCCTATCTATGTCTGGTAATCCAACATGCTTCTAAGGTGGTCCTGTTGCTTCCCTATATGTTGGCCTAAACATGGGCAACTGTTTGATCTTACACCAACAATCTCTTTTTCAAAGCAAGCATTAATTCAATATTTCAAAAATAATTAAAACAATAAATACTTTTTATTTATTCTGATTAGGATTAAATTTATTTTCAAACAAGCTAGTAACCTTGCTAACATGCAAATCTTCAAAAAAAATCAATTTTAAAGTGCTAATATTTTTTCTAACCCGTTTAAATTTTAATAATAATTTCATCAAGATAGAGAAGCAATTATTTTTCTAATTAAAAAAGAGAGAATCGGTGGCGTCTCATGCCCCATTCAAGAGGAATCTATCAGCTTCACCGCAAAAGAGGAAAATCGATCCATAAATGATAGGAAAGGATACTGAATAATAGAAGAGTCCTCTTGCGACATGCCCCCACTCCTCGTGGTAGACAAGCAAGTCTTTGTTTGGGAAGAGAAACTAATATTCCAACATTCATGTGAAAAAGTGTTCCAAATGTATGACAAGGATATTTACAAGAAAAATTAAAACTACTATCACTTAGCATGGGAAGATTGAGACATCGGATTGGATGACTTTTGTCATGGCCTCTCTAAAATAAATTACCATAATTTTTTAAAATTAAACAAATGACCATTATTAATGTCAAACTTAATAAACTTAAATTTATCACCGATAAATTCAAGTTTATTACCGATAAACTCAACGAGTTTATCAACAATAAACTGAGTTTAACTGATAAATTTTTTAAGTTTATCAATATTAAACTTGATAAACTCAAATTTATCAACGATAGACGATCATTTATCTAATTTTAAAAAATTAAAATTGTTTATTTTAAAAGTATTACTAAAAAAACCATTTATTTCTATATCCCTAAAATATTTTATCTATTTTCAATCTTGCAGGACAATTTGAGACCGTGCCAAAACACGGGGTTCTCCAATACCCAGAAAAACAAAATTCTGAAAAAAAAAAGGGGAATGGGTTGAAAGACTGATAGGGAAAGAAGTGCGGGGTGCCCAGATTCCTTTCATATTTTGCTGTCAGAACCCACGTGATAGTGTGGCCCTTAATCCTTCATGTCCACTTAAAAGAAACCACAAAATGAGACAAAAAAGTTCCCTAAAGGTACCCTTTAATCACATGAAAGAACAACCTTTTTCTTTCAGGCCCTTTCTTTTCTATTTTTTTAGTTTTTAAGCCCTCCTCACCCAAATTTCCAACTCGTCCTACTTGTTATTATTCACGATCTTACGGAACACATCTTTTTTATTCATCAAAAAAGAAAAAGAAAAAAGGCAAAAATAAAAAATAAAAAAAAACTAACACAGTTGCCAGAGAAAGACAGCTTTCATAGTGGCAGTGCTGCTACAACTTTTCTTTTTTTTTTTTTTTAGCTTTCTTGGGACAACTTTGCATCATTGGTCATTTTTTTTCCTGCCATAATAATACAGCCTTTCATTTTTATGCAGATTTTACACCATATAAAATACAGGTGGTGGTAGGATAAAAGCAAAAAAAAAAAAAAGTGTAAATTACAAGAACATCATTATATGTACAACGAGTTATTACACTACCACTAGGCTTTCTTTGTTGTGATACAACTTGCTGGATGGTCCAGCACACACCAATAAAAGAGGGGTTTTACATATGCAGAAAAACCCCACTTCCATAAATCAGTTCATCTGTTATTTCAAAGTATACAATTATGTATTCACTATAACTAGTATGTATTAATGATAATGATGGTGATCTTGCTGAGATGCTGCCTACAGGTCACTTTGATGATGTGGGTTGTTGTTTTTTTGGCTATACAGCTTAGAGGATTTTTCTTTTATTTTATTTTTTGTTTCTGCACACAAGAATAGAATAGACAAATTGGAATTCAATGAGCAAATCATTTATTGGTAAAAAAGTAGAAACTTTAAAAGAACAATAATGCTCACCCTGGCAAAGTGGAGATCCCCATTGCTGCCCCCATGCTACTTAAACTCCATCAATTACATTCTAGTGGTTCCATACCAAGAACAAAACCTAAACATAGAAACATAAGATTTAGATCAAATTCCCCACATTTTGTAAGATTTTGTAAGGAATCACAGTATTAAAATGTTATCTCTAAGAAACCTGGGAAAGATGTGTTGAAAAGTGTACCTGAGCATTTGGAGAAAACAGATTTTGGAGAAGGTATGTTGAGGGCAGATGTGGACAGTAGTGGGCTATTGGTCATTTCACTGGGCTCCTCAGCAACAGTGGAGAAAATAGTGGGGTGGTCAGCAGCTGATTTCTTAGGAGAAGCAAAAAGGCTATCAGGGAGGATGTGCTCTATACTGCTATTGGAAACAAAAAAAAAAAAAAAAATAGATTGCAAACAATATATTTGTGGAGATATCAAATAGATTTCAAACAAGCACATGAAAATTCAATCATCAAGTTTCTACCTTTCATTGAGGTCACTTTCTTCATTCTTAGCTAAGTCCTTGCCAGTGCCACTATTTTCCTCTCTCCTATTAGTAGGCAGTTGAATATGCTGTTTAGCATCAAAACCAGCAATTTGAGAAACGAATGAAATTGACCCACCATTATTCTCTGCAACAAGAACACAATGCAAGAAAATTAACCCTTGGATTGACCATATGAAGCAAGCACAAAACAGAAAAAGGAAAAACAGTTCATCCACCAACCTTCTGAAACGTTTTGTTCTGTGACATCAGACGGAACATTAAGGACTTGGTTATTGGGAGAGTAAGGCAAAGCCTTTGGGGAGGGAATTGAGGACTTGGAAGATAAACTGCGGTGGAATTGGCCGTGACTATGATGATAATCATGATTCTTGAGGTCCATAAGTTGTAGATTCATCAGCCTTCTTCCGTGGATTTCAATGGCTTGCTGAAAACCAGCCCGTTCCTCTAGTTTTTTCATCAGTAACATCTCTTGTGTATTATTGTAAAACATTCTTGACCCTTTTAACATAAGATGAAATAAAACTTTGATCACCAATTTTCCTATGGCTAACTCAAGAATCATAGACTTCTATACAATTACTATCTTACCATGATGAAGATCATAGTTAAAAGCAGATGGGCTTGAACACAGAGAATAGTTTCCAATCTCCAATTGCTGCTGCTGCTGTTGAAGTTGTTTTCTGCATCCAGGACTAGTACAGTAAGACTTTAAGAGCAAAAAATAAATAGACAGGATAATAGACCAACAAAAGAGTAACCTTTTGTCGTACTTTTCAACAAATTTTCCCTTCTCCTTGTAAGGCTTAACAAGCACCCGAGAATCACAAACAAAATGTGGGTTCCCTTTAGCCAAGATGAGCTTCACAGTCTCTGGATGCACAAAGGTAACAAACCCAAACATCCGCTTTTGCTGGTACGGGATTCTCACATCTTGTACAGGTCCATAAATGCTTCAATCAAAACAACAGAAAATGAAATCACAAACCAATAAGACCATTATAAACTAACTAATTCCTTTAATAATCAAGTAAAGTAATTAGTACCTAAAGTAATTGGACACGTCTTCTTCTCTAAACGTGCTATCAGCTGGGAATGTCAAGTAAATTTGCCGTGAACTCGGGTTCACACTGTCGTTCCTCTCAAAACGACACCTCCCAAACTTCTGAACCTCCTCTCCTATCATCATTGCACCAGTTGGCGACCTATTAAAAGAATTTTTTTAAAAAAAAACTCAATTAAAAGATAATAATAATTAAAAAAAAAAACAATACTTGGGGATTTGGGCTTGTTTGGTTTATATAATAATACCTTTGGGTTTGGGAGTCAATTATCTGGTGTTGCATGAGCAGACTAACAGAATTGTTGTTGTTGTCGTGCGGGAAAAATGCTGGTCCTCCGGTGATAAACTGAGACTGATGAGCAGCTTTTTTAAGTCTGAGCAACTCTTGACACTGTTCAAGTTCGTTACTACCAGCAATAGCAATATTATTATTGATACAAGTTTCGGCAGCAGAATCTCCATGGAGGAATCGGCAAGTGTTGCCGTTTTTGCAGAACCCTCTAGCGAAGTACAAACAGGGTGAAGATCTGTATCCCAACCCAAACCCAACATCCTCGGACGACACAAAATACATCCCCGGAACACCGTAGCTCTGCTGATTCTGGAAATCCTCGTACGAGCTTGTCGGCGGAGAGAATTCTTCACTTGTGTTGTTGTTAGAACTTGAAGAAGAAGAAGAAGAAGAAGAAGAAGAAGAAGAAGAAGAAGAAGAAGAAGAAGCAGAAGTACTTGTAGTAGTACTTCTGTTGACAACACTGGCGTAAGAAAGAGAAGGACTTGAAAATGGGTTAGGCCTGGAAATGGGGTTGTTGAAAGAATAAGAAGAATAAGAAGAAGAAGAAGTAGAAGAGGATTTTGGGAGAATAGCTAAATGGATTTTGGCCTTGATGATGAGATTTTGAAGAAGAGACTCAGGACCAAAGGCCAAGCGAATCATCTCCTTCTCGCCATAGTCTTGTATCAGAAGGTAACCCATGATTTTGGAGGCGTTTTCGGGTTCGAGACTCTGGATTCTTGAGAACACGGTTCGACTAGCTTCGTAAGAATCCATGGAAGATTTTAAAAAAAATGAAAAAAGACAGCTTTTTTGTGGAAAGAAGAGAGAGTGATATATAATGGAGGGGAGAGTGGAGCGTTTGAGTACTTTTTTTCTCTTTGTTTTTTGGGTTTTTGGAAAAGGTTAATGAATTTGGCGGATTGTTAATTTAAGTAATACTAAAAATGATGTACAAAGGTGGCGAAACTTTTCTGCTCTTGCCCATGTGATGAAAGAAGAGGAGGAAGCAGAAGAACTAAACAGGAGTTTAGAAAGAGAAGGAGAGGGAGAGAGAGTTAAAACTTTGACCAGAACAGGTTCTGGTGGCAGTCGGAAACTGAGCAGAAGCAGCTGCGTTCGGAAGAGAGCAAGACAGACTAGTCTGACGCTCCCTCACACCCATCAAAGTTTCTCTCTCTACAAATATTTTTGTCTTTACGGTTTTGGACAAAAACAAGGTTCAGTGGGGAGTGTTGATTCAGATCTGCTTTGTAAACCTGAAAGGGAAAACCAAAACAACAAATGTGTATAATAGAATATGTTTGTTTTCATGCATTATTTAAACACAATCAACTTAAATTTAAATTTTAAGTATCAAAAATTCTTTAAATATATGTTTATTTTCTCAAAAATTTAAATCATTTGAGTGTCAAGAATCTAAGTTTTCAGAATTTTTATTCTCCCTTAAACTTTTAATACTCGGATATTTTTGCTATAGTAAAAACTAAAATTCTCTCGACGTTCGGGCAGCCCAGCAACAACAAGTTCAACTTCACACAACAAGGGTTGAACAAATCTCCGCGCTTCATCACAGATGGGGGCATTAAGGAGTAGTCACCGCTCGTCTGCCATTAGCACTCGGGGCTCTTTTACGGTAACTACTAAGGACGGAACTATTGGAAGCAAATGGAAAAGGAACACCGAGTGGGATCAAAGAAACTAGCAGACTGATCACTAAATAGATACAATAGGTGCAAATTATGACATCACCACAGTTTGTGTGCAAAAAATTAAACACACTAAACCTAGAAAAAAAACAAAACATTTCAAAATAGGAGGCGAAAAGACTCAACCTTGTGCACAAACCAACCGGCGACACACCAACTACTACAACGGTTGAGACAAAACAACTAAGAACTTGTGGAGAGCGGAAACACCATAAAGAGAGACGAGTAAAGCTAGACCAAAAAGGCCACAACCACGCGCAACCACAGCCTCCACTAAGACAAAGTACACCTAACAACTTGGTCTTGCACCATTAGGGCAAAGCCCTCCACCACTGGAACAAGACACCAAAAAAAAATCACACAACATCGAAGGCAAATCAAATATGCCACCGAACTCATCAACCCCCCAAAGCAACACCTCCATAGTTCTTAAAGGCGGCAACGCAATGTTAGACGTGTATGTTATAAGGAGTAAAAATATAATATATTTTTGGAGCAAATTTTGTCCTCTTTACGTTCATATTTGTTGAATGTATGTTAAGCAAACAAAAGTCTGAGACTGTTGGTCTAAACCTTTAAGAATTTGGCATATGATGGATAGATTATGTGGAAGATACGATTCTTAAGGTGACATTTTAAATCACATGATCCACAATTAAGGGAATAAAGTTGGGCATTCTATTTATGCAAAGATCATTATATTGTTTATATCTCTATTAGAAGATAGTTTGTCTTGACTATCGAAAGTGGACTTCATGAATAGAAACATTGGCACATTGTCATAGGTGACGATGTATTATATCGGCACGTAAAGTGAATCGATTTAGACAATTATTTGTATTATATCTTAATCTTGAGATGAATAATGGGCATGTTGCCTTGACTTATGTTTTTTGATGTATCAAAGGGTGACATCCACATTTTATAGTGGTACGCATGCCGGTTTATTAGATGCATGACTCTTGATAGCGTAAACCTGTTTTTCATAGATATGGAATCTATAGCTCTTCTTTAGGAGTAGTGATATCCTCTTATATGCATTATCTTATAATTGAAAAACTGAAGTGCTCAACCATTTTGATATATAGGTGTAACCAAAGCATATTGTTTTTAGATGGTAAGTTTTCCGATGGTGAGGTAATAGAACGTAAAATAAAAATAATTAAGAATGTAAGACATAATTTATCCTTAAGCCGATTATGGATAATCCTATGGAGATACGATACATTATGATATGTCATGGAGACTTAACTATATGGGCTTCGAAATTCTATATAGTTCGAGAGTGCAGCTCCAAGCTTTTAGTGGAGTAGCGTTGGAGTTGATAATTATGAAATATATATTTTGGATATTGAGTTTCATAATTATCGGGAACTTGAACTATATAAGTCCATTTGGTCCCTTTTGCTAGCTCACAAAGATCTTGTAATGATATGGTATGCTTTTCAAATAATTGGTGACTTATCTTAGATTTATCATATTGGCTGAAATTCAGTAAAATCAGATAATTCATTTTTGTTTATTGGTTGTATTGATTTTAGTGATAAAATTAATTCAAGATAAACTTGTTGAATTATCAAGATCAGATAATTCATGTCTGTTTATCGATTGAATTAATTTTGAATTAATTTAAGATAAACTTGTTAAATTATCAGGAATATTTATTTTCCTAGAAATTATCAAGATATGATTGTTTTAATTAGATAACTTCTCTATTGGGTTATTTGAATTAAAACTGAGGCTCTATCCTAAAAATCTCGGGTGAAAAATAAAGATTCACTTAGATATTTTATCGGAGATTCGACAGGCCGATTTGTAACTTCGGCCTGCCCATTGAGGAGGTTTGGCAGGCTAATATGCCAGTTTGGCCCGCCAATCGAGCAATAAAAGATTACACATTTTTACGCTGATTTTATCATATATTGATTCTGATTTGATTATAATTCAAATTTTTGAGGCCTTGTCTGATAGGGACTGACTCATGGGTCCAACCTCTATAAAAAAGGAGTAAGTCTCATCATTATTATTTAGATCAGTTGAGAGATTAAGAGTGAGACTATGCTGGTGAGACTCTAGAAACTCTCTGATAGCTCTTGTTTATAAATCAAGAACACTAGCTTTGGGTTTCTCAATTGGTTAGAAGGAGAGTCGCCTAGTAGAAGAGCTATACTTGTGAGCCCACACTCACTCTGATAGTGGATAGAGAATAGCAAAGAAGACCAGTTGGTTGAGGCTCTGTTGGAAAGTTACTTGTCTTCACGGATTGCAGGAGCTTTTCGGCATACAAAATGTTAGTAAGATCTAGTTGATTTATGCATATAGCATGTCAAACTTATGTTTTAGAAAATACTTTGATATGAAAATTTTAAAATTCTGTTGCGTACTATTTTTGCAACATGCAAGCCCCAAGAGTCGCAACACGCTAGAAACCATTGAAATTTACCACAGAAAGGAGAAAAAGTCGATAGGAAGACGAAACTTGCCAAAAAAGAGGTCCACAAACCACTGTGACCAAGCTTCTCCACCAGACCAGGCGCACTTAAAGCTCCAGTGAAGCACCACTAGGGAAAAACCCCTTATCACTAGTACAAATACCCACAAAAATTATGTTGGATCAGTGGCGAGGTTAGATCCACCGATGAGCACACCATCCCACCGAGGACATCACCCCTACAGCCAATAAATGACAACACCAGCACCACCATTCAAACCCATCAAGTCTGCCACAAAAAAAGCTACAAAAGAAGGTCGGGATGCCATCAAAAAGCCGCCGTAAGACCCTAAGAAACATCTTTAGGGCCGAAGGACCAGGGACAACCAAACGGCGACGATGGTCTCCAGCCTAGGCCGTAGCACACTTAGAGAAAATAAGAAGACCTTAGGGCATGGGAGAGAAATGGAAGAACAAGAGAGGAAAAAAATACAGAATTTTATATACAAGATTATAAAAAAAATTTAGGCCGCAACCACCCACCATTGTCTCTATGTGGCTCTTTCCCTAATAATATATAAGTTTTTACTTATTTAATTCTCTTAGGAAAATTTTTATATTTTATTACAAAGTTATTTGTATAAAATCGCTACATTTCTTACCTTCCGAAACATTTGAGAGGAGTTACCATTACTAAATTTAGCATACAATACCAAAAAAAAAAAAGGCAGACATAACATAACTTCTTTATGTATGCGATAGTAATTTAAACCATCAATTTAAGTTTAAAAAGTATCTAAAAGTTTTATATTATATCTGCTTATTATAACATATAAAAATTTTACATTATTTATAATTTAAACTAAAAAGTAAACACTAATAATTTAGCGACAACTTCAACCGGAAGGAAAGAAGAAACAAGAAACAAGAAACAAGAAATGACAACCTCGAATTTGGCTCTGAAAAATCACGAGTAACATTATCCATTAGTAGTGGTAACATCGCGTACAAGGATACACTGTCCTTTGTCGCATCACACCCTTATATATGATTATGAGCACCATAATTAATACTTTATTTTTTGGATCAATCGGCCTAAAAACCCTTCTTTTTATTTGGGGGGGACGCGTTGGTTTCAAGTAATGTGTCGGTCGTAAGTGAAATTAGCTTCCCTAATTTTTTTTTGGGCACTAATGCACGTCCTTCCAATATGTTATTATAAGTAATTAATTATCCAAATTAAAAAAGATAACATTATGATAGAATAAGTTTAATTTCTCTTTACTTTTTATGGTCGTTTTAAAGGCAAGTTGTCTTAATTCACCCCTCTAAACCTGTTATTTTCTTTGGAGTGTACTAGAAAATGACAATTAGAACACTAATCATCAGAAGGTATTTGGCAACATAATTTGAGAAAAGTACAAAATTTTCGTCACTGATTAATGTGTTTATTCCTTTGCTGCCACATTTCCCTCCTTTAATGGGTATTAATATTTCTTAAATGGTGGGGTCCCTTGGCCTTACCTTATTATTTTTTGCACCAACCTCCCATACCCACATAGATGAAGTTAAATGTGGAAAAACGATAAATCTGATCTCAACGTTGTTATTTGCTCCTTTCATTATCTCATGCCTTTATTGTTCTGTCTATCTAGTATCAACTAGAAAATGACTTATACAGACAGGCTACTTCCAAACATGACCAAGATAAAGGAGGGCAAAAGAAAAAAAAAGAAAAAATATTGGACGGCCGTGGTGGGATCGTGTCAAATTGATGGGAGCCTGCAACTTGGGATATTTGTTGTAATGTATTAGAAAATTATTATTTTCAAGGGGTTGGCATTAGAACATAACCTTTTTTCTCCCTCAAAAAATTTGAACCTCATTTCAAAAAGGAGAAATTTTCATAAATATCCTTCTAACACTTACTTTTTATAAATATCACCTATGTTTAAGTGTGACATAGCTTGAACAAATAACATAAATGATATATGACACAATTTTTTTAATTGTGATATGAATAAACACACTTTTTAAAAGAAAATTATAGTAAAATATCACCTTTCTAAAACCAATGGTAGTAAATATTAGATTTTGAAAATATTTATAATAAATAGCAATTTTATGGTTAAATACTCTTTATTTACAATGCAAATAATTTTTTTTACACAGTATATAAATTTAAAATGTGAATTTTATTTACCTCATTGCTTATATGTAAATAAGAATATTTACACAAGTAAATAATTTATTTACTCTTTCATTTTCTTCTCTCTTTTTTAAGTGCGGCATGCTATTGTAAATTCTCTGTTAGAAAATTGTAACTGGACAGTGGACATTACAACCGCTAGTGTAGGGGGCCTACAACCTACAGTCCAAGACTTTGGGATTTTGCAGCCCAAGCAAACATGACTAAGTGAGTAAAACCCAGCCCATTACAACATACAACATTGGGCGCAAAACTGGTTGTTACAGATACGACTTGAAGAAATTCGAAAATTTAGAAAATTTCCAGTGAGCAATCAGCATAATGCAAAAGTTTATTGTCTTTCTTAAGCACTAATATTTTCCACACCTTCTCTCTTTGTGTATTAACCTACAACACTTAAAAACAACAGAATTGTAAAAAAAAACCACAGAGCTACACAACACTGCTCGGTACAAAACCACAGATATTGGATTTGGATATCGTTCCACATCTCATCCTCTTCTTTTTTCTAAAATCAAATAACATCTTGAGATTGACAAAGAAAATCATCAAATGATTTCAGAAGCAAACTATAAAGCTTTGAACTCAACAGTTCGAATTGTTCACAATGTAAAGCTCTCAAGTCTCAACATCTAAAGTGTAAAGCAAAAAGCAGGTATAATGTAAAATGTTTTGAACAAAAAAAAAAAAAAAAAAGTTCAAACCGTTAGTATGGACTCTTCTCCAAAACACATGGTAAGTTCAAGTTATTTATATATCAAAGCAGGCTAGAATTGCTTGTCTAAAGGACAAGCATGGGATGAGGATATGGACTCAAAGTGATCAGGGTATTGCTGGTAAGAACGAATTTGATGTGTGAGAAACATAAGCACTCTAAAACCAAACGTGATTCAATCTTTGGCTCTTGGGTTATCAAATAAGTGGCATTTTTTTTTTTGAAAGGAAAGAGGAGGAATATTTTCGTTTCCACAAATGTTGAAGAAGAATCACGCATGTTTGAACAATTTCATGCTGAGCCAATGGAAGTACACAGCAACCACAAGAACAGGGAGAGTCAAGGGCACCAAGAAGCAATAGTACCTGTTCCAACAGAAGAATTAGAATATCAGAACAAAGAACTTCAACAATAAAACAAGAAAAGGAATAATGAACTTCAACATTTTGAAATTGCTGAGAGCTAGTCGACAAGGATAACCTGTTATATTGGCAATTGGACTACAAATTCTATATACGAGACACTACTCGTCCGGAAGTAAATTACAAAAGGGCGTAACAGCTTATACCAGGCAAGACAAGGATCGTTTAAGTGTTTGGCATATTGGTTCAAATCAATTCTAGTAACAGTGTAAAGCTATAATATGCTATAAGATAAGGCAAAAAAGTAGCTATAGTTTAAAGGTCTCACATGCAATCGTGTGAACCAATTTTTACAATTTCAAACCATTTTGCTAAAAAAACTACTAAGTCAATCATGCTTAGGGCCAGTATAAATCAATTTGTCAACCCAAACACCATTTCTCTAGCTGATGAATAAGAACCGAACAATTCTCAAAGAAAGTTTTGGACTCGAACACAACACTCCACGCTTAATATTTTTCACAAGTATTCAACATTTCTGTCGTTTCAAATGCACTAATCGCTTAAACAACTCAAGACTCGGGAACTGGGGGGAAAGACAGACAATAAGGAAATGCCAAACACAAGCATTGAACATGTGAATTTTACATGAAACTGAGAATACTAAAAAATAGAAATATATGGGGCAAAAAATATTGGCTTTGAGAAGAGAAGAAAAGATCCTAAAAATGTACCAGTCTTTCTGTAGAACGGAGATTATGGGGTTATTTGAAGGAGGAAGAAACTTGGACAAAATGGCGGCATAAATGAAACCCATCAAGGAAACGGAGCCAAGCGTGATAAAAACCAATCCCCAAAATCGATCATTCACCATCTCTGCAAAAGTTGAAAACAAACGTGATTTTCAGTCATGATTGAAAGGAAAAAAAATTCAGGTGTATTTTAAAGAGAGAGGAAGAGTACCAGGAAGCTATGACAGAATGATATGTAAGGTCGTCGGAGTTGTTGTGACCACCGAGGCGGGCCGCTTATTGTCGGGGGTGCGGGGGTTGCGTCGCCGCCGTGGGTTCCGTCCTGGAGTTTGGGATTGCTAGGGCCCAGGGGTGGGCAATTCCTGCTCAATGAGATGAAATCAAACAGAATTCAGAAAGAGATCTTTACCAAAAGGACCCCTTGTGTTTTTTCGTTGATTTATTCCTCTAAGATTAAGCCTTTTTGTAGGGCTTTATCCTTGTCGTTTCGCAATCCCTTCACCGCATGCCATGCCTGTGGACAGAAGGTCGTTAGCATTTTGATTATTTTTTCATTGTGGCTAATTGTCATTATTTATTTATTTACTTTTTTAAAATTTGGTTAATTGTGTTTACACAATTTCTTGTGATATAAAAGTTTTGATATTATTATTGTTGTACTTATGTAGCTTATTATCTTATTTCAGGGATTAAAAATGGATAAAATTTTTGACTACTTATATTCTTAACAAAGATGATAAGCTTATTTGGTTAGGAGAATTGTCCTGTATAGAAACTTGCCATTGTATCATATATATATATATATATATATATATATATTTGATAATAATAACAGATTATATTAAAAAAAAAAGTTTAATGTCGTTTTTATATAAGCTTTTTTCTTCTTCTTCTTCTTCTTTTTTTTTTTTTTTTTTTTTGGTTGCATTTTTTTGCATAATGGCTCCCACTCTACCAATAAGAAAGATGATTACAAATCTGGTAGACACACTCATGCACACTTGGGTATAGCGTTGTTAGCGGACGGTTTGTGCGTTTTTTTAACCACCGAACAAATCAAAAATAAATTTTACATTTTTGACGGCTTGAACAGTTTGATTTTTTTTTTATAAACCTAAATAATTTATAAGCGATTTAGATAGTTTGTGTTTAAGATTAAAAGTTAATGTTTAAAAAATCGTAAATAGCTTGGTTGATCTTAACTTTTTTAAAAAAGTTGCAATTTAATCTCCCAATCTTCTTTTTCCTTTAATTGGGTCTAAGAAGGCAATTTAGTCCTTAGCCTTTAAGTTTGACAGTTAAAAAATGTTTTGACCACTTTAGTAAGAGTATTGTAGTAAAATACGTTTTAAAAAAAATTGAAATTAAAAACATTAAAAACAATAAATACTTCTTTAAAAAATTAGCAAAACAAAAACAAAAACAAAAAACAAAAAACAAAAAACAAAAACAAAAACTTACCCCAACTCATATAAAAAATAAATACCAAAACCCAAAACCTCAATTGGAGGTGATTTCTCCATAACAAAGAAGAAAAAAAAAAGACAAGACAAAACAAATAATAACAAAACCCAACTCGACGTCTCTGGCCCTCGACGGTCCTCCCCCATTCGATAGCACTCCCCCACTAGACAACCCTCCACACTCAACTGTCCTTTCCATCGGACAGCCCCTCACCTATTCAATGGTGTCACCAACGGAATCGACGGCCCTTACCCACCGACAGCACCACAAGTAAGAACAATGACCTCGCCCAAATTTGCCCATCCGACGGCATCATAGCTTATCTCCCGACGAGCACGACCTTGTGTAATTCAAATCTACCGAGCTGCTTGCAGTCGTTGCAAATGAGGGGTCGCCATGGGAGGCAGGGTTTGGAGGTTTTTTTGTTTTTGTTTTTTGCTTTTGCTTCTCTCTCTCATCAAGAACAGCTTGTCATATGGGTTTGTGATTGTTTATATAGGTTTGGCGGTGATGTTGTCAAGGTAACTGTTGCTATGGGAAATAGGTTTGGGTGACAGTCCACAGAGGGATGATTTTGTTATTAGAGTTTAGTGTAGGGCCTTGGTTTAGGATTATGAATTTGGGTATTTGTGTTCTAGCTAGTTATAAAGAAATGAGTTTTGAAGCTTTTAAATTGAGTTTATGGTATTTGGTACAATTTGAGGAAGATGAAGAAGAAAAAGGTCATAGGATGAAGAAGATGAAAATTTGGGTGTTTTGTTTTTTGTTTTTTTTTTGTTAGTTTTATTTTTATTATATTTTTTTAACAAAGTTATGCTTTAATTTTTATTAATTTATGTATCAATTATTTTAAATGGTCTATTAGTAATTTTAATTAAAACATGATGTCCAACAATTTTTTCCATCCAAAATGAACAGCTGGAGACCAAATCGCATCATTTTTAAAATGTTATATCTAGTTAAATAAAAAAGATGGGGGCTAAATTGTAACTTTTGAAAAAAAATTAAGGACCAATCGATCTATTTACTCTTAAAAAATTATAAGATGTCTAAAGTTTACCATTCAAAGTTCCAATACAAACCAAAAACTAAATTAAAAAGTCACAATAATATTAATCAAAGTTCACTAACAACCAAACTAAAGTGAAAATAGCAACTAAATAACATAATTAAATTTTAAACTTAAATTGAAGTTTTCCATTTGTCTCGATAATTTCTCATTCTACTAAAATCCTTCATCGATGTTGAGGTGAGTTAAGCCAACAACGCGAGACGACGTGATAGTGACAACATGAGGAGTAGGGTGGCGGCAGTGTAGAGATAAAGATGTTGGTCACTATTGGTTCTTTAGTTTGATTTTGTTTTTTTGGATGCTGATGATGGGTAATTAGGAAAAAGTATAATTATAGAGTATGAAAAAGTACATCTTATATGTGTATAATTTCTTTCAATGATCAATGAAAAAAAACTATAGAAACAATAATTAAAATTATTGTATAAAAATATTTTTAAAATAAAATTATATAATAATTAAAATTATTGTATAAAAATATTTTTAAAATAAAATTATATAATATAACGATCTAGTGAACAGTTTGATAGGTGTTTGAAAGTTTAAACTATCAACTTAATAACTTAAAATATTTATGTAAAAAACTAATTAGACTGTCTAAAATTAAAATAAAAATCATTGATTTGGTCTGATTTGGTTTGAAAGGAATATTTTGAGAGGATCGGTGAATTTTTGGAACATCATTACTTGGGTGCGCCTCAAATAGCCCCTTTTTGTGGGATTCCATCATTTACTGTAGTAGTCCCCTTTTATGTCGTTTTTTTCTTCTTCTTCATTTTAGTTTTTCTCATGGCATGCTGATTGTCGTCGTTTGAATTGTGCCCTCATACTCGTGTCGTCTGGCCATTTGATGTCGTTTCAGTTTTTCTCTTCTCATCCTATACTACATTGTTGTCGCCTCTTCAGTTTTGTAGTCGTTTCGTTTATCCAAACGACCAAACCCACAGTCGCAAGAAACTCCCTCTCTCTTGAGCCCATGTCGTAGTGTTGTAGATCAGTTGTGAAACAAACCCGTCGCCGTGGACTCGTTTTGTCTCTAGAGATAGAGAAGCACGGAGCGAAGAGAGAGAGAGAGAAGAATCCTGCTATGGCAAACGCAGATGTTGAGGCGGTGGACTTCGAGCCGGAGGATGACGACCTCATGGACGAGGACGGAGCCCCGGACGCCGACGCCTCTCCCCGTGCCCCCCTCCCGAAGCTCAAGTCCGCCATCACTGGCGGCGGCGCGTCGGCCTCACTTCTCCCTCAGAAGAAGACCAAGGGCCGTGGTTTCCGCGAGGATCCCAACGCCGACCGCAACAGCCGCCTCGCCGGCGCCGACTTCGATTCCCTCAAGTCCTCCGACGGCCTCCTGCCCCAGCGCTGTTAGTCTCTCCCTCTTTCTCTTTATCTCTCATCAATCTGAAATGTGTACGCTTGATTTTTTCCTGCTAGGGTTTTGAACAAAATTTAGGCCTTTTTTTTTTTTGTTTAATTTGTCAAGTTTACATACTCTCTGGCTTTAGGGTTTATGGAATTTCAAGTTTTTTTTTTTTTAACGAGATTCGAACAGAACAAAAGTGAAGGATTGTATTGGGAGAGGAATTGTGCCTTTGAATTTGTTGATTTCTTTAAATACTGAATTTCGGGCTTAGTTTCTGGTTATATGTGAGGGTTTAGTGATGTTTAGAAGTAGCAAAGACTTTGTAGTTTTGGAAGTGCAAAGCAATTGATATGTGCTTACAATTTTTGCCTGATTGTGATTCCGGAAAATTTTCTTTTGGCAGCAATTGAAGGTTGGATTGTTCTGGTAACTGGAGTTCATGAGGAGGCCCAAGAGGATGATCTACAGAACGCCTTTGGTGAATTTGGGGAGATCAAGAACTTGCATCTAAATCTTGATCGCCGTACTGGTTTCGTCAAGGTATGTACAAGTACTATGTTGTATTTAATGCTGCAAATTGAGGCAATTTTAAACTTTTATTATGCTACTTTAAGATATTTTTGTGCAAAATTTGTTGGCTTTGCAAAGTTAAATGATTCTAGTAGAGAAATTAAACACCATTCAGTGAGTGTTTGTATGAAATTACAGGAAATGAAACAATTAACAATCTTTTCTAAGCGAGTTTTTAGAGTTGTGTTACTTGAGGCAGTCTTAGGAAATTGATACTACTACTTTTCTTTAGTTTGTTTTGGTTTTGTCTATTCATGAGATGGTTGCTATCTTTTCTTTTATGTTTGATTCTTGTTCTTTTGGTGAGTTAACTTGGGAACTTTTCACTTTTAATAGGGGTATGCATTTATCGAATATGAGAGTTTTGAGGAAGCACAAGCTGCAATATCTGGAATGAATGGAGCTGAGTTCCTCACCCAGAGCATCGGTGTGGATTGGGCCTTCAGCAACGGCTCGTTTCTTGATAACAAGAGGAAGAACACAAGGTACACCTTTTTAACTTGCCAATCTTCTAACTACATGATCGCTCTTATTTGGAAGGAAAGATTTGGCTCATCTTAATGGGCAGAGTTCTTACCTGTAACTGTTATATTAATCAAGGAAATCAATCTATATCTTGGGTGTTATTCCTTCTTTATACATTTAGATAACCTTCAAACATATATAGGAAAACCTAGTTTACTGTGAATATGTGTCAAGTGTAGCTCATCTATGCGAAGCCAAAGTCTAACTTGAATGAACTGTTGTGCTCTCCTGGAGCAGAGCTTGACACAAGGGCCTTAGATGGTTGGATTGATAGCTCACCCTGCATCGATGTGCAGTGCAAGTTACAGACATTCTGGTTTCTTATCTGAAATTCCTAATTATATTAGCACGTGAGCAAAATTTAAGTTTGAAGACTTGATGTGATAAGTTGTGTGATCTTTGTGAGACCTGATTATGATCTTCTTGCTGATAACTCATTGTATCTATTAAGGCTTGAGACTTAATTGGATTTGGATTACTCTGGTTAATTTATGTCTTTTGTTATACTTAGCTTGGTGGAAGGCCCATGAACTAAACAAAATTATTTTGCTTTGACATTGAAAATTTGCAGGCCACTAAGAGAGCGTCGCTCAAGGAGTCCCAGGAGGAGATATTAATTTGCTGTATGCTTTGTCGTGAGGAAATGCGGATTTTCAATGAAGGGTTCAATATCTGTATCATTTGAGTTCAAAAGGTTCTAGTCAATGCTTGTGATTTACCAGTTTTATGGTTGCGTCTCTATTTCTTTGAGGATTCGCTTTAATGATGAGTTCCTTGTTAGTGATTTGTTTCTATTAACATGGGTATGCTTTAATGGTGTGATTCTGATTATAGAGACACCAGTAAAGTTAGATGACATGATTTTGTAAGATTGACGTAGATTTTTCATTAATCTTATCTTCTGAGACGTTCCTGCTTTTACCCTCCTTTATCGTTGTACTTTCAGACCATTTTGCAAGCCTTTTTTTTTTT
>CAMOHE010052013.1:0-24410 GCA_946598075.1 Artocarpus hirsutus
AGTGTATTGTTGTACACAGTTTTGTACAACTGTTTTTTCTTTTTCTCTATTTATTTTCCCTCTCTCTCTCTTCCTCTCATTTTCTCTCTCCTCTCTCTCTCGCTCACCTCTCTCGTCTCTCACTCTCAGATTCTCTCACTCTCTCTCTCATTCTCTCTCCAAATTTTGAAACAAAATTTGTTTTCAAGCTTCGGGATTGTGGATTGAAGGCTTGGGAACGCGATTGAGCAACCACAAACTCGATTCAAGCTTCGATTTAAGGTTAGTTTTCAAAATTTCTAAAGTTTTTCAATTTTTTCAAATTTTCTTGCATTTTGAAATTTAAGAGTTTCTAAGTCTAGAAAAGCTTTGATCTAGCTTAGAGTAACTTAGATTAACTAGGATTGAAGCTTTATTTCATCAAAAACGGATTGGAATCGAGATTTTTTATTTTTCCTCTATTTTCTCTATTTTTGGATTTTTGTAAAAATCTTGCTTAAATTTTGTTTTAATAAGTTAAAAAGTGTTCTACTATGATTTTCTATTGTTTATGATGATTATCCATGCCTAGGAATTGAGAAAACAGGTTAGATTTGAATATTTGAAATTCGGAATACCGAGACCCGTGCGTGGAAATTTCTGGAATTTTTTCAGATTGGCAGGCCGAACTTCGTGTTCGGCAGGCCGGATTCATCTGACCGGCAGGCCGAACCTGGAGATGTTTGGCCGACCAAACCTGCTCTTCCGGCAGGCCGAACTATGTAGTTCGGCAGGCCGACCGGGCGTGGTGTAATTTTGTGATTTTCACCCGTTTTAACTGTTTTGAATCCTGATTTGAATTTCAACTTCATATAATGATTTTATAAACCTAAATGGCACACTAGGACACCCTGAGATGATTTAATATCATAGGATACCTCGGGTTAGATACTAATGGATTAAGTTACTATGCATTTAGGATTACGCGTGGATTCGCAGAGCTAACGTATAGCAGACCAAGATTACGGTGTGGGACACCGATACGGATATTGAGGTAGGACTTATACCCCTCTTCTTTGGTAGCCCTATTTCCAAAATGATTTAAGCCAAAAATGAATTTCTATCAAATGTTTTCAATGATAGATTGGGAAATGATTTTGTTTAAACATCTTTACAAACGGTTGTTTGAGAAATGTTCATAATGAACTTCATAATGAATATAAATGATTATATCTGGTAAAGAAGAGATTTTGTGAATCAGAGAGATATATATGTATATATTTTAGGGCATGATGCCATATCAGAGATCGGGTTGTGTAGTGAACAACCTTGGGGGCAGGTCCCGAAACCCAACTGGGCCACTACGGTGGTGAATTACATATGGTTTGCCCAGGAAAGGAAAACGGTATTCTTTCTGGTTGATTTGTTTGAAATATTTTGTGAAGATTATATTTTTATTAAATTCTCATTTAATTATTTACCTGTTTAATTGTTCTAGCTCGTTTTATATATATATTTATTTGGTTTACAAAATTTCTCTTAAAATTGAATAATTTTCAAATATAGTCCTACTGAGCCTTTCGCTCACATTTTTACTTGTTTTAAAATCTTAACCCTAGGTGGATATCAGCATAGGATTGGAGAAGAGTCCGCCGACTAGACTTACGACCCGTAGGGGAATTGGTAGGGTAAAATATAATTCAAGGCATGTAAGATTTTAACTTCTCTTTTATTTTGGACTGTGGTTGTATCAGAAAATTGTCAGTACTACATGTGTGTGCACAATATGTGGGCCAGTGGGACTCATACGCGTTCAACCCCATACTTATCTATTTTAATATTCTTCTTATTTGCTTAATTATTGTAATGATTCATTTTATTTCCTTAATTTCTTCCATATAAATAATTTTAAAAATTATCACTTTTAATCATAAATTTGAATCTAAAACCCTCTTTTTAACTAAATCTTTATTTAATTAACTTAATTAAACCACCACGTCACCTCCCGCACTCCAGGGCGTGACATGCTGTCTTCGCTGAAATCTAGCACGAGCATTCATTCTTTTTCCTTGTCATGTCCCGAAGTACAGGAGGTGACATGATGGTTTAGTTAAGCTAATTAAAAAGAAATTTACTTTAAACACAAGTTAAAGAATTTGATTAATTAAGAATTGGTTAAAATTTAGACTTTTTAAACAAATATTTATAATAATTAAACAATTAGGAGTAATAAAGTAAACAATAAGAAAATAATAGTAAGGAAAGAAAATAAATGCGAGTTGGGTCCCACCGACCCATAACTTGTGCACACATATAGTATCGACAATAATTAAATTACAACCACAGTCCAAAATAAAAAGAGAAAGTTAAAGTTATACATGCCTTGATTTTTATAGTTCTAATAACCTATACTAGTTCCTCTACTACTCACGAGTACGGTCGGTGGACTCTCCGCCTATCCTAAGCTGAATTTCACCTAGAGGGAAAAGATTTAAAACAAATAAAAAGTGAGTGAACAGCTCAGTAGGACTATGCTTTTAAATAGATAAATAATTTAAATACAAATTTACCTTTCAAAGAAATAATTAGAAAACAAAGTTTAACAAATAATTCTTCCTAATAAGTCTCATTAAAACAATTCGTCCAGAAAGTACCTTTAATCTTTCTTGGGCAAACCATATATATAACATAACCCAATATCTGATATAGCATCATGCCCGTCTATATATTTCTATTAGGTATCAAAAATCTCTTTTTACCGAGTATTCTCATTTACATTTATTATGAGGTTTGTTATGAAAATCTCCTCAGTCTAATGTTTAAGAAAATACTCAATGAAAATCCTTTTTATTCAATCGTTTAAAAATATTTTAATAAAAATCCTTTTGAGGCCAAAATCATTTTAAAACTAGGCTACCAAGGAAGGGGTAGATGTCTTATCTCAATACTCGTGCTGGTGTCCCACACCACAGTCCTAGTCCGCTATACATTAGCTTTGCGAAACCACGAACAACCTTAAATATATAAACCGAGTCTATTAGCATCTAGCTTAAGATATCCTATGTTACTAAATTATCTCATGGTGTCCTAGTGTGCTATTTAAGTCTATAAAATTATATTGTAACGTTAAAATCTCATTCAAAGTTCAAAACGGTGAAAACGGGTGAAAAATGATAAATTTTTACTATGCCAGGTCGGCGTGTTGGTCCCCTTAATTTGGCTTGTCTAACTGTACAGTTCGGCATGTTGAAAATCAAGTCCAGTCTGTCGAACATTTCCATGTTCGGCCTGTCGGTCATATGAATCCAGCCTGTTGAAGTCATGAATCCGGCCTGCCAAACTTCAAGTTTGGCCTACGAAGCTGAGAAATTCTAAAATTTTTCAAAACCCAAGCCTCAGCTTCCTGAGCTCCAATCCTCAATTTCAACATGTTTTCTTAGTTGCCAGGCATAGAAAACATCTATAGATGATAGAAAAACATTATAAAACACTTTTGGACTAATTTAAACAAGATTTGCACAAAAATTTTGAGTAAATCTGAAAATAGAGAAAAATAAAAAATCTTGGTTTAAATATGTTTTTCTTCAAACTAAGCTTAGATTCTAGTTATTTTAAGTTCCTCTAACATAGATTAAAGGTTTTCTATGCTTAAATGAACTTAGATTTCAAAATACAAAGAAAATCAAAAAATTTAGAAAAGTTTTAAAATTTGAAAACTAACCTCGAATCGAAGCTTTAAATCGTGTTTTTAATTGGCCAAATGCATTCCTGAGCTTCCAATCCGCTGAATACCAAAGCTTGGGTTTGATTTTTTGATCAAAATTTTGAGAGGATGAGAGAGAGAAAGAGAGAGACAGTGAGGGAGTGAGAGACAAGAGAGAGGAAGAGAGAGAATGAGAGAGAGCGAGAGAGTGAGGAGAGAAAGAGAGAGGGAGGGTATAAATAGAGAGAAATGGGTGGTTTCATTGTATAGAAACCGTGAGCCACCCACGGTTTTGCAAAATGGGTCATTTTTGGTATTTGACAAATTGTTTTGTTTCAAAATTTAAAATAACAAATAAAGATAATTTAAGGTAATTAAAAATTATTAAAATAATCAAAGATAACATTAATTTAGAAACTTCACAAAGTAATCAATCTAAGTTTAAAACAATCATTATGGCACACTAATAACATTTAACTAATTTTGGGGCATTACATTCCTACTCTTCAATCTTTGTTGCTCCGTTGTGTGAGAATTTGGCTCAGCCATTCCAATTTTAGGGGGGGTCATTTGAAGGTGTTCCTAGCAAGGAAGGGAGGAAGAAGAGGTCAATCAAGAATAGTATGTTGGAAATGAGTATACAACAGATTTTAAAATTTTTTAAAAATAAAATTTTTTCTATAAACGATTTAGACATTTAGTATATGATGAATTAATGAAAGATCTTTTGTATCTTGTAAAATTGGAACCACATTTCTGACAAGAAATCATATGACAGAACTGCTACTGAAAATTGTGTCCAAAAGAGCCTCAACAAACTAGTCTTGTTTGCTAATCTCTTTTCCACAACCAGAGTACAAGTGGGTACACGTCGATCGATTCTCCCTTTGGTAACTATTCCCCATAGTCACAAAGGAACAATAAGAATTATTGTTGTAGATGTTGAACAACAATTCTTTAGAGTGACAGAATTTCTCTATCTAGAAGCCTCTCTAAACCTCTCAAGTGACTTTACTTATGATAGAAAACCATAGAAGAATGTTTCTTATTTGTAGTGGTCGGATGGGGACTGATTCGTATTAGATTACGCTTAAAAATTTGAATTAGAATCAACTCCCCTGGTTGAAACGGCGTTAGATATGATTATTAAGGAAAGAGTTGGTTTTAGCCATAGGGTTCATGTTGATAGTGTTGGCAGAAATGGTGGTCTAATTCTTATGTAGAATGATGAGGTGATGGTGGATGTTAAGAGCTTTTCTAGGTTTCATATTGATTGTTTTGTCTCAAATTATATTGGGGTGTGGAGGCTCACAAGTATTTATGCTAATCCTTAGAGGTGTCAATGTGTGCATGCTTGGACTTTGTTGAGAAGGTTGAGGGAATTGCTTTCTTTGTCATGATTGGTAGGGGTGATTTTAATAAAATATTTAATCCTTCTGAGATATGGGGTGGGCCGAATTGGCATCATTCTTGTATGCAGCTCTTGTAGATTGTGGTTTGGTTGATGCTACATTTTTAGGACTGGAAATGACTTGGAATAATAAGCAAGAAGATGGGGATAATATTCATGAGTGACTAGTTCAATTTGTGTGTGATGATACATGGAAGGCAATGTTTCTAGATTATCTGATTTGACCTTTAGATTTTTTTTATTTTGATCATTGGGTGATTGCTCTTTCATTCTTGAGCAATGATGTTGGCTCTTGTTGGGTGCCCAAGAAGCGTGGAGATTTATGTTCGTTCCTATTTAGATGTCTAGAGAGGCTTTTAAAGGTGTGCTTCGTGGTTCTTGGGAGGGTATGGATCGAGACTTTAATCCAAGCGAGTTTATGCGGGTGTTGAAGAAGTGTGAAAATGATCTTAAAGAATAGAGTATGGCTTACTTTGGTAATTTGTTAAAGTAGGTTTGGACCTTACAAAAAGAGTTAGCATGGCTTAATATTCAATTTCTCTAAAAAAAGGTTAAACAATTGATCCAATGTAAGGAAAATGAAATGAATAAGGCGTTAGCACTTGAAGAATATAATTGGAGATAGCAGTCTAGGGTTGAGTGGCTTAGAGGGGGTGACCATAATATTAAGTTCTTTCATTCCAAGGCTTCAAAGTGCAGAAAACGTAATCAGTTTAAGGGGTTAGATAACATACATGATCATTAGGCTATAGAGGAGCATGAGATTGTAATGGAAGTCAAACACTATTTTTGCTCTATTTTCTCCATTAGTTCACCACCGTAAGGTGACATTGACAGGGTGGTTGACTTGGTGGAGCCATGGGTTTCTAATGAGGTGAGGGAACAATTGGATGCTCCTTTTACCATAGCAGAAGTGAATGTGGTGCTCTTTAGTGTGGGGTCGAATAAAGCCCTAAGTCCTAATGGTTTCCATGCTATGTTTTTCTAGAAGAACTAGGATGTGGTGGGATCAAATTTGGCCAGGGAATTTTTTAGCATTTTGAATGGTTCTAAATAGGTGCAGGAGCTTAACAAAGTGCACATAGTCTTTATGCTAAAAGTTAATGATCGTAAGAAGATTATGGATTATTGGCCAATTAGTTTATGCAATGTCTCTTATAAGGTAATCACTAAGGTTCTTACTAATCGTCTCTAGAGTGTTTTACCTTGTATCTTTTCTGGTGAGCAAACTGCTTTATGGATGTTTGATTACGGATAATGTGCTTGGGGCTTTTGAGGTGTTACATATCATGTGTCGGAAGCCAAGTGGCAAAGGTGGACTCATAGGATTGAAGGTAGGCATAAGTAAATCTTACGATAGGGTGAAGTGGGTGTTCTTGGAGACTAGGATGCGCCAATTGGATTTTGACTATCGTTTTATTCAGATTGTGATGGATTGTATAATGATAGCTCACTTTTTCGTCATTATTAATGGAGGGGTGGTGCGGGAAGTGGTTCCCTCTAGAGGTTTGCTTCAAGGCTACCCTATTTTATCTTACTTTTTCTTGCTTTGTATGGAGGGTAGCTCTTCTAAAGAAGGTGGAGGGTGAAGGAATGCTAAAAATGATTTATGTTGTTAGACAGGCACCTAGGATAAGTCATCTCTTATTTGTCAACGATTCCATTATGTTTAGTCGAGCATCTATGCAGTATTGTGTTACTATCAAGCAAATTTTGGATTGGTATGAGAAAACCTCAAGTCAGGTGGTGATTTTTTCTAAATCTATGATTACTTTTACCCCAAACGTCAATGGTGAGTGTAAGGTGGAGTTGCAAAGAGTATTACGGTTGGTTGAGAACTCAATTTGTCATGATAAGTACCATGGTCTTCATTTTTTTATTGGTCGAAACAAACGGTCTACATTTAATGGGATTAAGGAGAAGGTTATAAAGAAGCTAAAGAGGTGGTGGAGGGGTTTATTTCCTACTAGAGGTAAGAAAATCCTTATCAAAGCTGTTGCCCAAGCCATGACTATGTACACCATGAGAGTTTTTAATCTCTTTGTTAGCCTTAATAATGACTTACAAGCTCTCTTTGCAAGGTTTTGTTGGGGTGGGTAGGAAGAAAATAATAAGATTCATTGGATGCGATGGGAGATGTGTAAACCTAAGAAAAATAGGGGGTCAAGGTTTTGGGATATTGGTATGTTCAACTAAGCTTTGTTGGCCAAGTAGGGTCGGCATCTCATTCATTACCTAGGTTCTTTAGCTACTAAGGTGTTAAAGGCAAGATGCTTTCCTTCCATTTCTTTCCTTGAAGCTGGGCTTTGTACTAATCCATCCAACACATGGCATAGTATAGTGTGGGGTCGGGAACTATAACGGAGAGGGTTTTGGTGGCAGGTAGCCGATGGTAACCAAATTTTTGTCTTTAACAATCCTTGGTTCCCAAGGCTAGGGTCTTTTAGAAATGTCACAACACCTACGGAGTTGATTAGGAATTCCAAGGTAGCTGATTTCATTTGTCATGGTAGATGGGACCATGGCCGACTTGATTAATATTTTCTCGAATTGATGTGGAATAGGTCCTCTCCATTCCAGTTGGATGTAGGGTGTGGAGGACTGCCTGCTTTGGCATTTTGATGATAAAGGGTGTTATTCCGTTAAATCAGGGTATTGGTTGGTGATGGAGGCAAGTGTACATCCAAGCCCATAGGGGTGGGAGGAGATTCTCAATGGTGGTTTCGGTTATGGAAGCTCATTGTTTTGAACCAGGTGGAGATTTTTGCATGGCGGGCGTTCCATGGAGCCTTATTGTGCTTTGCTAATCTCCTGCAACAAGGTGTGAGTTGCTCTCCTACTTGTCATCATTATGGCAAAGTGTCTAAATCAATTGGGCATGTATTATGGGATTGCTGTGGGGTTAGGGTTATATGAAATAGTTTAACTATTTGGAGCAAGCTGAAAAACTATATGGCCTCTTCTTTTGATGGTGTGTGTCTTTTCTAGCCATTATCTAGGGAGAGAGGACTTAGAGGCATTTGTTATGGTGGCATGGAGTATATGGTAGTCCTAGAATCGTCTGTTGTTTGAGAATTAAAGACGAAAAGCTATGGATGTTCCTGAGGCTGCAAAGAGAGTGTTTGGTCATTTTTAGATACGTTAGAAAGTTGAAATCTCTACGACTGCACTGAGTTCTCGAGTTGATTCAAGATGGCATAAGCTGTTACATGGCTATTTCAAGATTAATGTTGCTGTGTCTATTTGGCATGGTGTTTTGGGTATAAGGGTTGGAGCGGTGATTCGAGGGGATGATGAAGTGATGATGCTAATAAGTTGGATGGTTGTTTTAGCCCTCATTTAGTTGAGTGTGCAGCAATTCGGGATGGCTTAAAATTTGCTTACTAGTTGAGTATCAATATGGCAAAGGCAAAAACTAATCCTACAAATTCAGGCTTTTCTTAAAAAAATTTAAACCAAAAAAGGAAAAGAAAGGAATAGGGAAAAAATCCTAAAACTCATAACCTAAATCAAGTAACGCAATTAAAACATGGGATACAATAAAGGGGAAGTAAAAAGTGCCCATGTAGGAAGATTTAAACAAATAGAACAAAATCATAGTTATTTGAAGAATAACTTTAAATTTTTTGTCACATGCTTTTCTATTTCTATTGTAAAAAGATCTTAATTTTTATCTCAAACCATCTTTTCACAATTATCCATTATCAAAAACCTTCTCACACAAAAATGCCTAAGCCTTTAAGTAAAGCATATAAACAAAGAGGATGAGTTTGAAGAAGAATGAAGAAGAGAGAAATATTAGGGTTCATGGAGCAATCCAAATGCAAAAAGATGAAGAAAAAGACGAGAGAGAAAAAAGGAGGAGAAGAAAGAATAAAAGCTCAGGAGATATGAGTGATCAGAAGGAATGAAAGGAATTCAAAAAAAAAAAAAAGTGAACGACAAAAAATTGGGAAACTACCAAAATAGAGAGACAAAAACAAACTATGATTGTGGTGACTGACGGTAAGATTTGTATTTATGCTGAGTTGTATGTGCCTTCACTAGGATAGGTTTGATTTTGGTCAATTGGTGTCATCCATTGATTGTAGTGGTGTTTTGTAATAAGCCATTGAAGTGTTATATTCTGGATGTCTAGTAGGTCATTTCTTTTTAGGTCCCAATGTTGTAATTTATTCCTATGCTTCATTTGATTTTATTGGTGGTTCTAGTTATTTGTCTGAGTTTATTTATACCTCTAATGGGCGGTGTTATGTAACTTTGTTTGTACCAATTTTAGTTAAATGAAATTTCATTTTCTCAAAGAAACAAATAGAGTATGATTTCTATATATGTTATAGAAATAAATTAGTGCATAATTATAAACTATGAAAATAAAGAATCCAAGAATACCATATGTGGAAAACATGAATGAAAAAGGGTGAACAGACATAAACTGGGAATATAGAAATGAGAAAAGAAATAGGAAAAAGTTAGAGTAAATTGTATTGTGTGCGCCCCAAACTATTTGGTTTTTGTATAATACACCCCGAACTTTTAATTTTGGCAAAATACATCATGAACTTTGAAATCATTGGCAACTAAGGTTCAATAGATACTTTTAATTTTTGTTAAGAACTATTTTTCACGTATTGAGCTTCAAATTTTTCTTAAAATGATGAGCTCTAGCTTTAAGAAGACTCATGTGCGAATCTCGTGACTAAAATTGTCCACGCTTTTTAATGCTATCTTTAAGAAGACTCACGTGCAAATCTCATAACCAAAATTATATATGCCTTTTAGCGCTTCTTAACTGTTGGACCTCAATCGCTTATAATTTCAAAGTTTAGTGTGCATTTTATTGAGATTAAAAATTTGGGGTGTGTTATGCAAAAAGGAATAATTTAGGGTGTACCAGCATAATTTACTCATAAAGTTATGGTGGAAATTGCTAATATTCTCCACTAGCGGACAAGTCTTAATAGATCATAATTGTGTTGCTTACAAAAAACTAAATTAAAACCCACCATATATGATTACACATTTATTTTTATATCAATTTTCATATCGATAAATCTCAACTATTGATTTTGTAATACTTTTTATCTTTGCCCTTTATTCCAAAAAATTGCTCAAACCCTAGATCATAAATTTGAAACACTTGAGTTCAAAGAAAAATATTTTTTGAAGGAATTCTAGTGACCGTCGATAGCTCCCTCAATGCTTGAGTTCAGCCAATCAATCAATGGTTCATAAAATTCTTCACTGTTGACATCTTTGTGTTACTCCTCAAGCATCTTATAGCCGACGATTAAGATTTGGGCTTTGACTGAAAAAGATCTAGGCAACGACAAGAGAGGCAAAAACAAAAAGATTTAGGCTTCCATGGAAGGAAATTTGGCTGGATCATGGGGGAATATCTAGGCTTTAATGGAAGGGGATTTGGGTAGGTTCATGTGGGAAGATCTAGGCTTTGACAAAAGGAAATCTAGGCTTCATGAGGGCTACCGAAGGGTTTTCTGGGGGCTCATAGAGGGCTTTATAGAAGCTAGTGATAGACTTCACAAGGGCTCATGGCTTAAGTCAATGAGCGACACGGAGAAGCCTATGACATCTCATCATTTTGTCGATATCTCGTCCCCCTCTACATTTCATAGCTGGTAGTCATGATTAATCTACTTTGATAGTGTAAATGGTATTCAATTAGCTGACCAACAGTCGTATAATCAATTAGCTCTTAAAGCTTGTGTTCTCGACCAAAAATCCTTATGATCTTAGCCAAAACTCGTTGCCATCTTGGTCGGCACGAAGTCGTGCTTCGTTGCACACCTACAGATCTGCAACATGAAGCAATTTTTCATTGCTCCATTGTCGATTGTCAGTTATGATCTCACAAAATGTCGACGGCGATAAAGAAGAGAATTGCCTGAATCTACTTCGACGCGTTCTGATCTAAGCTGGATGTCATAAATCCACCCTCATCCAACATTGACGACGACAGAGAAGAGGATTACGATTGACGGTGATTGGGAAACTAGGTGGGAAAGAAGGACTGAGCAAAGTATGAAAGAGGATAGAGAAAGGAAAGAGAGAATATTGCGAAAAGAAACCAGAATGAAGAAAGCGAGAAGAAAGGGAGGAGGAAAGAGAAAGAAAAAATCTGAATTTGAATGCATTTTTTGATTTTTCATTTTTTAAGGGTACTTTGGTCTTTTACTCTTTTAAAAATTTGATTGACACCAAATATGTTATTTTCTTCACATTTTCAAAACCACTAGCATAATTCATTAATGAACTTAAAAAATCTACTATTTTGTATAATTTCTCTTCTTATGTGGTTGAGATTGTGAGGAAAGTTATTTTTTTTTTCATTTTTTATTGTTAATAAAGTTTAGGTATTTGGCACTCGTTTCTCTTGAACTTGTCGTACATTTATAATTTATCCGATGAACTTTTAATTTTAGTAAGTTGTACTATGAACTTATAAATCTGTAGCAAATCACCTCTGTTGATAGCAATGTTAGTTTTCTTACTTAAATTGACATATAATTTGGACATGAATAGTTGATTAATAACATGAATAGTCATTTTTTTATCTTTTAATTCAAATTTATTGCAATAAATATCTTTAATTAAGTTTTTATAAAAATATAAAACTTTAAATTAATTTTGTTTTGAATATAAAATAGGGTTAAAATTTATATAAAAAACCCTTATATACTCTTAATTAACACCCATGTAAAAAATACATGCCAATTTCATTCAAAAAAATTAAAATTACTATTAAAGGGAGGTAATTTGCTATGGATTTATAAGTTCAGAGTGTAACTTGACAAAACTAAAAGTTCAGGGGGCAAATTGCTAATGTATGATAAGTTCAGGAGGCAACAGTGCCAATTGCCTATGAAGTTTATATTGTAACCTTGAACTTACAAATCTATTGCAAATCGCCCCTATTAATAGCGATTTTAGTTTTTTAACTAAAATTGATATATAATTTGCACATGGAAAGTTTATTAATGACATGAATAGTATTTTATATCTCTTGGCCAAAATTTATTATAATTAATATCTTCAACTAAGTTTTCATCAAATTAGAGAATTTTGAATTAATTTTTTTGAATATAAGTTAGGGTAAAAATTTATGTAAAAAACATTTCAAAAATAATTTATATAAAAGAACTTTTATATTCTTAGTTAACGACCTATGTGTAAATCACATGTCAATTTCAGTCAAAAGTTAAAATTGCTATCAACAGGAAGTAATTTGCTATGAATTTGTAAGTTTATTTAACTTGCCAAATTAAAGTTCAAGGAGCATTTTGCTAATGTGCAATAAGTTTAGGGGACAAAAATGCCAAATACCCATGAAGTTTATATTGTTAGTTCATTTAAAATTAGCGGTAGTTTTTTTTACTTTAAATTTTGAGATAATTTTGTCAAAGATAAAAATAACTCAATCTCATTCTATGATATTCCTAAAATTCGAACCAAACAAATGAATTGTCTGTCCTTTGCATCACCATCACTGTCACCATCACTATTACCATTTACCACTCTACACTCAACAAAACATGCCCAAAGAATATTGAGTTGCAACTATTTAATGGTTTATGATATAGGCCTATTTATGGCAAGTTATTAAGCCTTGACTCTCTAAATATAATCTTTATCATGAGTCGAGATAAGTAGTGTTAGGATAAACATTTGATGTTTTGTAAAGGACATATTTATAAATAAATAAAGTAAATTTTTAATTGTATTTATATACATTGAATACTTATGAATGTCATTAAAATTTCATAATTGTATATGTGACCTTATATATTGTATATAAGTGTTATATGCTGAAGGATAATATTAAAAGATGATAACTAAAATGATCAATAATATATAATTAGTTATTATAATTAATTATTAAATCATAGTATGGAATCTTTAATCGAGTGTTGCTAGTGTGGGACATTTTCATTGAGAATGGAACAATGTTATTTGAACCGTTAATGTGTTGATTCATTAAATAAGTGCATTGTACATAATGAGATTATGTGTGATTGGGACCTGATATTATATAAGTAGTTAAATATTTTCCGTTAGAACATAAAAAATTCTTATTAAATCTATCGATGAACATATATATATAATGATCTTAATCCTAAGTTATCGGCATAATCCAATTTATAGAATTATGTCTTTTGATTTACTTGATATGAATTCAAGAATCTAATTCCATACCTTATATTTTGGAGGTGTAATAAAGTAAGTAGCAAAAAATGTTATATTACAAGATGGATCCATTTCTTCTTGAGTATTCATTTGGGTCTTGAATAATATAAGCACTCAAATTCAAGATTTATTATTCATTAGAAAGTCAATGACACTTAAGGACAAAGAAGTAATTAGAGAGGTTAACAGATTTTACTTATCTCTAATTATGAATGATTTATGGAGAATCAATTTATGTGCACTAACCATATCAAATGAATGACTCTAAATAATAAGTACTAATATGTATGATTTTAAGAGTGCAATTCCAAGTTTTTAGTGGAGTAACTTTGGAATTAATAAAAGAGTAATATATTTATTAAAGGGTCTAATTAATATATTGGTTTTATTGAAGCTTGAAATTATAGGTCTATTAGTTCCTACCATACTTGTAAACAATGTTTGAACAAGTTGAATTTCAATTTAATTAATTAATTTAGAGTTATGAAATTCTAAATTATATATCACTCAAATAAATTAATTATTAATTAATTTATAATTATTAAATAATAAAATTGTTTAACAATAATAATAAATAATTAATCTTAGAAGATACATAATGGGTCCCACCCATTGTGCGTCGTGCTTATTATCACAGGAAGAGTTTCTTGTGCAGTCCAATTCTTGTTCACCAAGTTTCTTCTTTTCAAAAATTTCTAATTTGATAAATGTGATTTATTCAAAATTAAAAATTTAAATCATGGAAACAAATCAAATTGGGTAACAATTTGTATCTAACAGATGATTGGCACCACCAATGTAGATAGATTCTTTTTGTGTGGTACGAATCCAGTCAAGTTCTAATATAAATCGGAGAGTGGGCATCCAAAA
Organism: Artocarpus hirsutus; assembly: GCA_946598075.1. Taxonomy (NCBI): domain Eukaryota; kingdom Viridiplantae; phylum Streptophyta; class Magnoliopsida; order Rosales; family Moraceae; genus Artocarpus; species Artocarpus hirsutus. The sequence continues at coordinate 14,148 of CAMOHE010052013.1, forward strand.
GAGAATGAATACAAACAATTGGACGACACCTTAAAGGTGTTGGATTCATCTTCTTACTAAATAAAACGTTTAGGAACTTCAGCAAGACACTCATTCATAATGTTTCTTCTTGTGATCTACATAAGCTTTTATTTTTCCTTTTCCTCTAATTATGTTGTTTTCTGCCAAAATCTTGAACACCCATATGCTAATTTGGAAGTTTTTCTTTTATTTTTTTTTTCCGAAGAGATGTTAATGAAAACAAAAAAAGTTTGAGAATTCAAGTTTGTCGGATTCCTTTTTCCTTTTTATTTTAAGAAATGACCAAAAGAGGAAATAATTTCAAAGTCACGTTCAGTTTTGAATGGATTTCTGACGGTGGGGCTAACAATACAACGACAATAAAGATTGGGGTTGCATGGTGTCTAAAATAGAAGGCTAGGGGTTAACTTGGGATTTCGTTTTGTATAGTTTCGGGGTCGTTAGTGTGCATATATTATGTGATATTTGTTTGATTAAATATAACGGCTTAAATAGTTGAGTTAAAATCTTATCACCCAGTGTTAGGGAAGTTAGTTTCTTAATTATAATGGAAACTGCTACCCTTATCTATTGAAGAAACTGGTCCTCGCTCCACCCTATAAATTATAGGCATACACGCTATTCCATCAAGTAGACGCATAACAGAAAACCTAATAAGGGTTAAGAGAGAGAAACACAGTTTTTCTATGAGCAATCATGTGCTTGCTTTGTCCTCTCAAGATTTCTCCATGGGTTAAAGTACGTTTTCTCTATCAGTGTGATGTTTGGCAATGTGATTTAAAACCAAAACTTTTGGTTGCTACAATGTAAGGCTCTCGCATGTTATAGTGTCAAGAACAATGTACTACAGTATAAAGCTGTCAAATGCTATAGTGTTTTCAACCAAAATTGGTTCTAACTAATGATCCCAAAACACCCTAGAAATTGTCAAAATCATGTTGTTTTAAGATTTTTGGAATATTATGTTGCATGCACAATTAAGGTTTGATGTCTATCAATCTCACACATATGAGTTTAGCAAATAATAACATGTTTATGTTACGTTGAACTAAATGCATTAGTATTTTATTAATTTTCCTTTAAGCTATTTGGTGTTGCGTGGATATTTTGTTTTCTTGTAAAAAAACCTTGATGTGCAAGAATTAAACACAAAAAAGGTCTACTTAATCGATTGCAAGTTGGCATCTTAAAAAAGAGTCGTTTTTCTTTTCTTGTTGTATGTACGGGTATATATATTAAGCTGAACTGCAATGGTCTCATTTTTTTTTGGGGGTATTATCATACTTATAGTATATATTAACCCTGCAATGTGAAGTGTGAGTACCAAATAGTTTTCCCGTGAAAGAAATTTGACGTACAAGAGTTTAAAAACAAAGTTTTACTTGATAAACAAGTAGTTGATATATTTAAAAAAAAAAAAGAGTAGTTTTTCTTTTCTTTCTATATGTACGTGTACATATATTAGTTTAAAGTGTACAGGCATCATTTTTTTAAGTTAATTTTACTTTTGACGTCTAAAAAAATAACAGTTGTATTATTTAGGTCCTTAAACTTTTAACCAATACACTAATCAATATCGAGCTTTCTAAATGTTAAGTCAAACAAGCCTCTGTAATAAAAATGTTAAAATTATGACACATTTCATCATGTGAAGCACATATAATTCGTTAATAAAATGTAGTGTTATAAAATTATTTTGAGGTGCTTTGATTTAAACGGTTGTTCGATATTTTCGTGTTTTCCTGGATTGCAACGGCCACCTTCTCAAGCCCAACTAAAACCCTAGTTAGAATTTGCAAAATCGTGTACCCACAAGCTTCCACACATGCACAATCTCCGCCATTGTCATTAGAAAGCATCAGATTTAGATGGTTCTCTCCTTTTTTTTTTTTTTTTCTCAAGAAAATTCTGTTTCGATTTGGTTATGCCTTTGCTATCTTCTCTACGTATCTGAAAATTTCTCTCTCACTCTCCAATCTATGTAGTTGAGATTTCCAGTTTGAAATATTCTCTTAATTTCCCCTTTTAAATATTCATTTTTTCTTTTTTCTCTCTAAAAATTTTGCTCATAGGCTTTGATTTATATAGTGTTGAATAGTGATTGGGTTTGAGTTGTGCTCTTCATGTTTTTCTTATACGTTCTTCCTATTATGAAAACTAAGAAGTACAAGACTAAACTTATGAAACTAAAAGAATTTTAGAGAGAATTATTAAAAAGAGAAAGTAAAGAGAGAATCTCTTGTTTATTATGAAGGAGAAGCGTGTAATTAATGAGTGATGGGGGGCATTTATAGGAAAATTTACAGCACTATTTATTGGTACTATTTACTTATGCATCAGCGCTTACATCATCAATTGTTACTATTTACTTAGGATCATTATTTTCACAAAGTTTATTAGTAGAGAATCATCCTTCTTGAACAAGTTTATAGCACTCACCCTTGAATGTTTATCATTTATGATGTTAAAAACCTTATCTAGGAAATACCCAATGAGATAAAAACCATAGCGAAATGAAAAGAGTATATCATACTTGTATAGGTGCTCCATGCTGCCTTGTTGAAATCTTACTTGGAAAACCTTATAAGACAAAACCATAGGAAAGGAAAAAGAGTACAACAGGTATAAACTCCCCCTTAAGTTGACATTATTCATTCTTTACAAATCTCTCAAATGATACATCCATATATTGTGTATATGTCGTCTGAATGTTGATGTGAGAAGTGCCTTCTTGAAGAGATTTGCAACGTTGTCGTTCAAAAAAATGTATTGAACATTAATATCCTTTTTCTTTTCAAGCTCTTGGGTAAATGAAAAGAATTTTGGGGATATCTGTTTTATTCTATCAATTTTGATATATCATTCCTTTATCTAAGTGACACATTCATTGTTGTCTTCAAACAACACTATTGGATCCTTATTGAGTGATAATCCATAAGTAGCTTAGATATGTTAAGTCATAGACCTCAGCCACACATATTCTTGACTTGCATCATGGAGTACGTAACTTTAACATGATTTAATGAAGTAGCAAATAGTATTTCCTTTTGTGAAAGCTAAGAAATCGTAGTACCTCCACTTATGAATACATATCCAGTCTAGGATCTACTTTTATGTGGATATGACAAATAACCTATATTTGCATAACTAATTAGTCCTTGTTTTCATCATTTGGGATAAAATAAACCCAAGTCAATTGTTCCTCAAAGATAACAAAATATGTGCTTAATTCTATTCCAATGTCTCCTTATAGGAACTGAGCTAAATCTTGCTAATAAGTTAACAACAAAAGCAATATTTGGTCTTGTACAATTAGCAAGATATATAAAAGCTCCAATTGCACTTAGGTGTGGTACTTTAGGACCAATGACCTCTTCATTTTCTTCACATGGATGAAATAGATCCATTTATACTTTGAGTGATCTGTTCACCATTGGGGTACTTAAAGGATTTGCTTTGTCCATATTAAAGCGTTTTAAGACCATTTTGGTATAATTTGATTGATGCAAGAATATTCCATTTGTAAATACTCAATCTATACACCAAGACAATACTTGGTTTTCCCAATATCTTTCATTTCAAATTAATCCTTTAAGTATGTCACTGTCTCAAAATTTTTCTTATGAGTCCTAATGATATTTAAATCATTAACATAGACAGCAATATTCACATATTCAGATGTTGTTTTCTTAATAAAAACATATGGGCATATAGGATTATTTTCATATCCTTTCTTTGATAAATATTCACTTAAATGATTATATCACATGCGCCTGGATTGCTTCAACCCATACAACGATCTTTGTAAGTTGATCGAATGCATTTCTTTGGGTTTTGAACTTGATGTTTCAGGCATTTTAAATCCTTTGGGGGTTTTTATATAAATATTACTATCAAGTGATTCATATAAGAAAGTTGTAATAGCATCCATAAGATGCATTTCTAAACTTTCAAAAATTGGTAGGATGATTAGATATCTAAACGTAATTGCATCTATTATTGGAAAATATGTTTCTTCATAATTGATTCCAGATTTTGGCAAAAAACCTTGTGCAACAAGTCGAGATTTATACCTCACAATCTTGTTTTCTTTCTTTTCCGCACAAAGGCCCATTTATATCGTATAGGTCTCACAGTTTCAGGTGTGAGAATAATAGGTCCAAAAACTTTATGCTTATTAAGTGAACTTAATTTAGCCTACATAGCATCTTTCCATTAGCCTAATTGTGTCTATTTTTGCACTCAGTAATGGATCTTAATTCAAGATCCTCACTTTCAATGACACATGCCATTGAGTAAGAAAATATTTTGTCAATATCCTCCACTTTATTTTGATTCCACAACCTTCTTGTATTTACATAATCAATAGAGATCTCGTGATTTTCTAAACCTTTCAGGTTTTTGTCAATATCAAGAGTCTCTTGATTTATCTCATTTTGTATTTCTTGTAGAACACATTTGTCCATATTGGGGTCATCATGTTTTTATATCCTTTCATTTTTCGAGGATTTTTATCTTTGGAACCAATTGGCCTATCATGCTTCAGGCGTGTAGTAGACTCATGAGTGACTATATTTTCCATTTGTCCTTTTGGGACTTCAATTCGAGCAAGAGCATTAACAGCTAGTATATGTGATTTAGTCACTCGTTTTGTATCTATGAATCATTTGGTATTTGGTTTGCTATATTTTGTAAGTGCACAATCTTTGCACTTTTAGCTCACGCTATTTTGTGTAAGGATCAAGATGCAATAGAGATGGTTATACCATGTAATCTGTTTTTCTGGCTATTTCTTATCTCCCCCTAATGTCAAGAAAACTGCCTCATTAAAATGACAATCAGCAAAATGTGCCATAAAAACATCTCTAGTTTAAGGCTCAAGATATCTGATGATAGAAAGGGATCGTAGCAGACATATATTCTCAGTCTTCTCTAAGGACTCATCTTTGTGTGTTGTGGTGGAGCAATTGGCATATAAACCACACAACCAAAAAATCCTTAGATGGGAAATATTTAGTGCTTGACCAAATGCTAGTTGTAATGGGAAGTATTTATGATAAGCACTTGGCTTGGTGCAAATTAATGCTTTAGCATGTAAAATTGCATGACCCCATACAAAAATTGGAAGCATTGTTCTCGTTATTAATGGCTTAGCAATAAGCTAGAGGCATTTAATCAATGATTCAGCCAAACCATTTTGTGTATGTACATGAGCGGTAGAAGTGAATCGGGGGTGCTTAAATAAAGATAACTTTTAAGAATTTTTTTTTTATTGTCAAATCAATGTGTTTTTCATTTAAGAAGTAAAATGGTACTATACTTATTAAACGAGACCAAATTTTAACAAGTTTTTACAATTTATTATTTCTATGGCAAAATTAATATGCTTTTCACCCAAGAAGTGAAATAGGAGCGTGCTTAAACAAAAGATAAGTTTTAACAAGTTTTAATTCACTAATATTTCTATTGCCAAATTAGTGCGTTTTTCATATAAGGAGTGAAATGGCAGCATGCTTAAAAAACAAGCCATAGTTTCAGTGTTTTTATAATTCACTATTATTTTGATGGCGAAATAAGGTGTTTTTTATGTAAGAAGTGAAACTGGTTGTTTTACAAGAATGTTAAAACCTATGCTAATTTTGACATGTACTATGAAATTTTAGATCTGTTGACTTGATGGAAGCTGAATTTAGGGTTAAACTAGATACCCATTTTTATAAGTTTTTGTAGAATGTTCTTTTTGAGGTAAACAAGCTGAAATTAGGCAAGGAAGTGCATTTGGACATGCTTAGTAAAGAGATTAAGCCTGACATTTTAATGTTTTGGTTAAGGCACTTTGTAGGGCCTACTAGATTAGGCCTGCCCTTTTAATGATGGAGGATATGATGCCAAGCTATGGCCTCTTCCTAGATGAGAAAACGTTCTCCATTATTATGCAAGGGTACATTGAGGAAGGTGATATTAGTGGTGCTTTGAGAGTCAAGGAACAAATGGTTGAGTATGGATGTTCTTGTACTAATGTCACCATCAATGTCTTGGTGAATAGGTTTTGCAAACTGGGTAAAGTTGAGGAAGCCTTCGGGTTTATCCAAGAGACGGTGAAGAGTGAAGGGTTTGTTCCTGATAAGTTTACTTTCAATGCTTTGGTGAATGACTTGTGCAAGCTTGGGCACGTTAAGCATGCTTTGGAGATGATGGATGTGATGGTTCATGAAGGATTCGATCCTGATATCTACATGTCTAACATGTTGATTTTGGGGTTGTGTAAGTTGGGTGAGATTGATAAAGCAGTGGAAATTCTCAAACAGAGGGTATTGAGGGATTGTTCCTCCAAATACCATCACATATAACACTTTTATTAGCACATTTTGTAAGGAAAACCAGCTTAAAGAAGTGGTAGAACTCACCCATGGTTTGACAAGCAAGGGGATGTTCTTTGATGCTTGTACTCTCAAATCTCTTATTCAAGTTCTCTGCCTGATGAGAAATCATAAAGTTGTGATGGAGATCTTTGAAGAGATGAAGAATGAAGGGTGCTAGCTGGATGAATTTGTTGGAAAAAATGGTTAATAACCATTTTGAGGAGCCATTTTGAGGCCTAATTTTTAGTGGCTTTGTAAAAATGATTGGTCTTGGTGGATTTGTGTTCTTCGTTATGAGGAGATCGAAATCATATATTTATATATTCAAAATGGTATTTAGGTAAATGAGAAATTGATGCTCAAAGTTTGTTCACTAACATTTAGATTTTGTTAGAAAAAGCCTAAATGTGGAATCTCACATTGGTTAGGCATTAAAGCTTGACATCCCCTGACATGTATAAGTACTAGGGTAGTCTCACATTGGTTAGGCATTAAAGTTTGACATCCTCTAACATGTGTAAGTGCTAGGGTCTTTTTCTACATCTAGCCACCCATGAAATTGCACACAAAAAATAACACAAAGCTTTCCTTTTGTTTTCGAGTCTTCTTGCTTTCTTCCTTTTCAAGTCTTGTCTACTGCTGTTGTAGATATTTTTTATGTCTTTTTTTGGTGATTGAGGAAGATGTTGTTTCAAGTTCTTTACTACCGTCATAGATGTTTTTTGTTTTTTGTTTTGGTGATATAGGAAGACGCTGTTTCAAGTTTGTCGAAGGCAGTGTTCGATCCTACGTAGACCATTGTCATTTGTCATTGTATCTTGGGAGATAGAAATCTGTCGAATCCTCATGCACAACTAGAGAGGACAAATCTGTTTTAAGAAAAATATGAGCCACACGTGTTGGAAAAATAGTATACAAGAGAATTTTAAATTTTTTTATACCAGAGTATTTTTCAAAACGCAAGTTTAACATGCTATATGTATAAGTTAACTAGATCTTACTAACCTTGTTTATGTAGAAAAGGTTCAGCAATCAGTGAAGAGATGTGCATTCCAGAAGGACCTCAACCAACTGGCCTTCTTTGCAATTCTCTATCCATGAACGGTATGTGCGTGGGCATACTCGTATAGCTCTTCCATTAGGTAGCTCTCCTTCCAACCAATTTAGAAAAACCCAACTCTATAGTTCATGATTTGTGAACAATAACTTTTTGGAGAGTCAAAGAGTCTCGTCGATAGAGTCTTACTCTAGTTTTCTCAACTGATCTAAATAACAATAAGTCTCACTCCCCCTTTCAATAAAGTTTGGGCCCAAGAGTCAGTCCTTATCAGGAAGGCCTTAAAAATTCAAATTAAAATTAAATCAGAATCAATATCTGAAAAAAATTAGCACGAAAATGTGTGATCTTTTTTACGCTTGGTCTGCAGGCCAAACTTCTAGATCGACCTACCGAGCTTGCTCCATCAGCAGGACGAACTTAAAGATTGGCCTGTCGAACTTCTGATAAATGATTCCTACGAATCTTTATTTCCTGTCTAAGATTCTTGGGATAGAGCCTCAGTCTTAATTCAAATAACCCAATAGAGAATTTATTTGATTAAAACAGTCATATCTAGATAATCTCTGGAAAATAAATATTCTTGATAATTCAACAAGTTTATCTTGAATTAATTTATTCAAAATTAATCCAACCGATAAACATACATGAATTGTCTGATCATGATAATTTAACAAGTTTATCTTGAATTAATTTTTACAAAATTAATTCAACCGATAAATAAACATGAATTATTTGATTCTATCAAATTTTCAGCTAATCTAATAATATGACACAAGTCACCAATTATTGGAAAAGCACGCTATATCGTTATCGAATTTTTATGAGCTAACAAAGGGGACCTGATGAACCTATATAGTTTAAGCTCTTGATAATTATGAAACCCAATATCCTAGATTCACATTTCATTATTATCAACTCCAATGCAATTTCACTAAAAGCTCAGAGCTACACTCTCGAATTATATAGAATTATGAAGCCTATTAGCTAAGTCTCCATGACATATCATAATGTATCGTATCCTTATAGGATTATCCATTATCGGCTTAAGGACAAATTCTGTCCTAATTTCCTGACTATTTTTCTCTTACATTCCATTATCTCACTATCGAAAAACTTACCATCCAAAGAAAATATACCATTTGGTGACACTTATGTATCCAAATGGTTGAGCGCTCTAGTTTTTCAATTACAGGATAATGCATATAAGAGGATAATCAACTACTCTTAAAGAGGAGCTATGGATTCTATATCTATGAATAAGTGGTCTACACTATCAAAAGTCATGCCTCCAATATACCGGCATGCGTACCACTATTAAAAATGTGGATGCCTCCCTTTGGTATATCAAAAGACATAAGTCAAGATAATGGGCTCACTATTCATCTCAAGATTAAGATACAATGCATATAATTGTCTAAAGTGAATTAATTTGTCAAGACAGAATTATTAATCCAAATCAATTCATTTTATGTCCCGATACAATAAATCGTCACCTATAACAATGTACCAATGTTTCTATTCATGGAGTCCACTTCCGATGGTCAAGACAAACCATCTCCCGTTAGTGATATAAACAGCATAATAATCTTTGCATAAATAAAGTGCCCAACTTTATTTCCTCGATTGCAGATCTTATGATTTGGACCGTCACCTTGAGAATCGTGTCTTTTGCATAATCTATCCATTATATACTCAATTCTTAAAGGTTTAAACCGACAATCTCAGACTATTGTTTACTTGATATGCATTCAACAAATATGAACGTAAAGAGGACAATATTTGGTATATAAATAACAAATAAATTCTTTATTGATGAAAATGTCTCTAAAAACATATTATATTTTTAGACCTTAGGGCATATACGTCTAACAATTTCCCACTTGCACTAAGTGACTAGATATGAGAAATTTGGCAACACCATAGCTTCCACATGCCTCTCGAAAACTCTTGTAGTCATTGTCTTCATGAATGGATCAGCTAAATTGTCCTTAGATGTGATTTTGCAAACAGTGACATTCCCACCCTCAATGAAGTCCTTTATTACATGATATTTTTGATCAATATGCTTACTCTTCTTGTGAAATCTTGGTTCCTTAGCATTAACTACCACCGCACTATTATCACAGTATAGTGATACCGCCTTATCCATACTAGGGACTACCTTAAGATCCCCAAGGAACTTGTGCTTCTTTCGAAGCATCACTATCTGCCACATACTCGGCCTTCATCATTGAATCTGAAGTGCAATCTTACTTCACACTTCTCCAACTGATGGCATCGCCACCCAGAGTAAACACAAAACCTGAAGTTGATCTCTTAGAATCCGACAAGATTAAAAATCTAAATCAATATATCCTAGAGTTGTTAAATCCTCACCCGAATACATAAGCATATACCCTCGAGTCCTTCTCAGATACTTGAAAACATACTTGACCGCAACCCAGTGGTTCAGTCCTAGATCCGCTTGAAATCGACTTATAATCCTGACCACTTAACAAATATCCAGTCGTGTACAAAGCATAGCATACATAAGACTACCTACTGCCGAAGCATAAAGCACATTCTTCATGTATTCTCTTTCTTCCTCAGGCTTTAGAGAGTCTTTCTTAGAAAAAGTAATTCTAGACCTAGATAGTTGCTAGTTGCCTAACTTTCTTGGAATCCTGCATTGCAAACCTCTTAAGAATCTTATCTATGTAGCACGCCTGGGATAAAGCTATCATTTTGTTCTTCGTATCCCAAACGATCTAAATACAGTGAACAAAATTAGCTTCACCCAAGTCCTTCATTTCAAAGTGCTTGGTCCACCATAATTTGACC
>CAMOHE010052015.1:4303-15374 GCA_946598075.1 Artocarpus hirsutus
GAGTAGATTTGGAACCATGAATTGATGAGATAGTTTGCAAGATGTTGATTTACCAGCAACATTAAAATTGTGCATTATTTCTTTTATATTTTTATTTATTTACTTTGAAAAATAACTCATGGCACATAAGGAGAAAAGAATTGGTGCGACGGTATTACTTAGTAGATGCGGTTGATAAGCTTCCTCCATTTTAATCAAACATGAATCGATACTAAAACATATGCATGTATTTGGAAATATTTAAGACCGTTTGATATTGTTTTTTAAATAGATAAAAATATTTTTATTTTAAAAAATGATAATTTTTTGAGTATTATGCTAAGAGTGTTTTTAAAATTTTTGTCTTAAAAAACGTACAAAAATATTTTCAAAAATTTTAAGAATAAGAACAAAAGAAACTCTATATTTCTAAACTACGGTGTTTGGACTTTAGATTCAACATTGAAGCCTTCCTCTCCCCCAACGCAGCACTTGGGGTCACAAATCAAATGGCCCAAAAAGATTTCTCCGCAGTAAGAATTTGTTCCATATGCCCTGGATAACCACCAACCCAAAGATCCATCGGAAACTGAAAATTGACCAATCAAGCTTCCCATATTATTACAATCCACCCATGGCAAAGCCAACCAACTTGTATGTCGATACTAATTATAAAATTCAACCCTCGTTTCCACTCTCCTCGTACCCATTCAGACCAGAATTTACACATAGAATTGTCCCATACACATCACGAGTTTAATGGAAAAGAATCAGCCTTTTGTCGGTCTATTTCAAACAAACCTGGAACGTCTTTTATAATTTCCTCTGTCATCGGTCCTCCGTTTGGAATTAAAGTAAGGACTCTGAAATATTAGTGTTGGATGTTAGACTCTAATTGGCCCATGTGAAACGTTTAAAATGAACGTTAACCGGCGTGCAGTTATTGGACAATTAACCACCCCTCAATTATATATATAAACCGTGTGATGGTCATAATTAAGTGTGTGAATTTATTTATTTATTTATTTTTTGTCCCTGGGCATACAATTCATTAAAACAATAATACACCATCTGAGAGAGGATTGTTAGTGCTAAAAAAAAAGTTCAAAACACAGCATTGAGAAGTGCCATCGAAATCGTAGAAAGTAAACGTCAATGGCCGAAGGTATCGATGATCCAATTTTGCTTTCGTTGTATTATGATTTAAGTTGTTGTGGACGATTGAAACAACTTTCATTGGATTAATCTTATGCAGATGCAGATTGATGTCAGATGTTTGCCTGCTCAAGATCAACTAGTTAATACTTTTACAAAGTCCATTCGCAGTAGTCAATTTAACTCGGTCAGAGACAGTACCATCAAGGGAGTTGGCGATTACGTTGGAGGAAGAGGGGGCCCCAGCAAACTGAAATTCTTGTCCTCTGTCATGCGGATGCAGATGATGAGGACAAGTCCATGCTTCAGTTTTCTTTCTTCCGTTCCAGAATGGTGAATTTTACACCTAAGTTTATCACCTAAATCCCTTTCTTTATGTGTTCTGTCTGTTGTTGATAATGTATCCTTGTTATGCCAAGTTATTTTTGGGCATGATGTTAGAATTTTATAACAATAACAATAAAAAAAAAAAAAAAAAAACAGTTCTGGGATTCTAATTTTGATTGCATGAAGCAAAGATATAATAAGATATTTCATTTTATACCTTGATTCATAGTGAAAGAGCAAAAAAATAAATATTACAAAGATTACAAAGATTAAAATCTTTGCATTAGGAATGTGATCAAGAATCTTCAACTCACTATTCTCTCTATAATTGATAAGTAACTATCCGTGGTGTATATCAAATCTTAATTCTAAAAGGTGAGAATATAAGTTGAGTCCTTGATCTATTTATATAGAAGAATGCTACGTTAATTTTTAGTCTTCTCATCAAAGACTATCATTAACATCCATAACTTCCCTTCTTAATTTGCTTGAGTTAATAACCCACTTAAGAGACTTAAGAAAAGTTAACAACCGTTAGCACAATTACTCGGTGTAAATTTTACACTTGAAAATTCAAGTGTTATATGTTAGAATTGTTTTTAGCAATTTAAACTCCCAAATTAGATGCACTTCAATAGGGTGTTTGGCAGGGTGGTTAGAACCGTTTTTATTGTAGCATGTGAGAGCTTTACACTTAACGTTTTTTTTTAATTATTATTGTAGCATATAAGAGTTTTATATTATTTATATCCGAAAAAATGATCTGAATTATGATTCGAATTGAGCTATCAAACAGCATAAAAGTCAATTAATTCACTTTCAAATGATTTCAATATACCTTACTCAATTCCATGAGCTGAATTAGTATTTACTTTAATGTAATAATACCTAGGCCACATTAAGATGAGAAACTTCCAACACATGATTCATGTTTTACTGCTCTCAAAACATGGTTATTCTCATAATAACATTATAAAAAGAACAAAAAGTAATATATGCACTTTATATGCATTATTAAAAGCTTTCAACAAGTGTTGGATCCTTCATGATGATTTCCATACCCACACGTACAGTAAAGAGCAACAATGAATGTTGGTGATCAATAAAAAACAATATTTTATTTCTTATAATAAAATAAGGGTTTAGTACAACTTATGCTTTACAAGCACCAATCCAAACAAAGTTTTTAACATCGATGGTCCCGCCATTCTTCTCCTTTTTCTCCTGCGGCATTGTCTTTGCCTTTTCGTTTGTTGTTCTTCATTAACAGGTGGCTTTTGACGATTTGAATGGAGCGTTTTGACGATTTTAGAGGTAGCTTTTGACGATTGCAGACGGTTCTGTGTTGAGTTTGATATAACGGCTGTTTGATGGAGAGGTGAAAGCTACAGTTTTAACTATAAATTTGTTATAAATAATATAAAATTTTTATATATTATAATAATAATAATAAAATTATTATAAAATAAAACTTTTACATATTATAATATTACAATAAAAATAATTTTATAATATAAAATTTTTATATATTACAATAAAAATAGTTTTAATCAATGAATTTTATTACCCTCCAAAACACCCTCCTAGCGTTTTCCATGGGCGTTATTTTAAAATAACCCAAAAATAGATGGTTTGATAAGTCTTTAAAGTATTTAAAAGATGATTTATTGGTGTTTTTTTTTTTTTTTATAAACTCAGCTAAATCTGAACTTAAATAGATGAAAAAGACCAAAATAACTTACAGGGGTTAATTTGGCGACCATGGTTGTGAATTTTAGGGATATTTTAGTAAAATAATACTTTTTCTTCATTTTCAACAAAAAATTAAATTAAAATTAAAACTAAAACTAACAAAAAACAAAAAACAAACAAAAAATCCCTTCTTCTTCACCATCTCCGGCGACCCTTTCTGCCGTCTCTCTCTCCACCCTCCTCCTCCTCTTCTTCTTCTTCTTCTTCTTCTTCAATCTGGGTTTGAAGTTTTTCTTTCATACTTGCTTGGGTCTTCTTGGTTTGATCTAGGTTTGAATATTTTTATTTTAACATTTGCTCACTTCTTCCTCTTTTTTATCTGGCTTTGAATCAAAGACCCTTTTTTCTTTTTTTTTTTTCAGAATTGCTTGTTTCTTCTTTGTTTGATCTAGGGATTGTGGCCAACTTCTCATTTTGAGGCCAAATTTGCACAAACTCAAATAAATCAAAACCCAGTATAATCATACTCATTTTTCTCATTGTTTCCATATGTGAAAATCAAAACCGTTGTAAAAAAAATAAGATTCAAAAACAAAAACAAAAACGAAAACCCACTCTGCTCATAACCTTTTCTTCCTTCTCCTTCTCTTCTTCTTCTTCTTCACCATCTCCGGCCACCGCCCTCCGTCGTCTCTTTCTCTCCACCTTCTTATTCTTCTTCTTCTCAACCTATGCGGCTCTTCTCTCTCAGACCTCACCACCTTACCCGCTGTCGCGCCCCAGATTCCATCTCCTTCGGTGTCAACAAACCCATAGTTGAACTCCCTAACCTCCAGCGGGTTTGGATGGACGAAAAAAAGTGCTGCAAGAAAGTGAATCTGTGCTTAGATGATGAGAAACCACCGGAAATATATAACACTAAAACCCCAATAATCTTATTATTATTATTTTTTTTTGCTTTTGCCGAAATTTTTTTGATTTTTGTATACGGTTTTATTTGCAATCTAGGATTTTGCTAAAAAAATTCTGAAAAAATTTGCAATCTGGGATTTTGCTTTGTGTCAAGGAATTGAAGGTTTATTTGAGCCATGTGTGAGTGTCGCTGATATCATCGAACCGGCTGGGTTTCGACAAGAGGATATCGGTGTTTGCGGATGGGCTAGTGACTTGTTCGTGAGAGGGGCCGAGCTTGTGGCCGAAGTTCCAACGATCGGGATCCGCGGAGTCAAACTCTCTCTGGTTTAGTTTTTTATTTGTTAATTTACATTTTACAGTTCAATTTAGGGGTTAATTTGAAAGAAGGACCGAAAAAAATTTTCCATTAAAAAAATGGTCTCTTTTTTTTTTTTGAAATAAAATAAAGGGCTCTTTTAAGTATCAAAGTTGTCTCAATTTTTTTCACAAAAAAGACAAAAAAAATTGTATCAAAGAGAAAAATCTAAATATGGTGAGAAAAAAAACTGAAACTGTTTTGGTACTTAAAAATTTAGTTTTGTGATGGAAAAAAAAAGCCATTTATCAAAATTTTTTGGTCTCTTTTTTTTTGAAATAAAATAATGGGCTTTTATAAGTATCGAAGTTATCTCAATTTTTTTCGCAGAAAAGACAAAAAAGACTGTATCGAAAAGAGGAACTTAAATATAATGTGAAAAAAAAACTGAAACTGTTTTAGTGCTCAAAAATTTAGTTTTGTGATGAAAAAAAAAAAGCCATTTATTAAAATTTTTTTAGCCAAAAAGTTGTTTTTGAAAATTCCCCTCAATTTAGTTTAATGAACAATAATTACAAACATCAACTTCAACTTCAGTGGAAGAATGGATGGGAAACAAATGGTTTACAATTTGATTGAATTCAAACTCAGGCGGTGGTATCCTACCAAGCAAGTATAGCACAACTGCCTCTGTAGCTTCTCTTGAAGAGAAAATAATTTCACAATGGCCAAAAGTCAGATTTTTTATTTTCTATATTTTTTGTCTTATTTCCTTTTTTGCCCATTTAATTTCTATGCATCGCTGTCTTCTGCTTCTGGGATTCTTCAAATTGAAAGGTTTGTTGTTTTTGTTGTCAAATCTGGGTTTGTGAGGATAATGACGGTGGGCGGTGAGTGGGTTTGGATGGTTGGTTTTCACTAAAGGCTTATCCAACAATTTACTCTAACCTAAAAATTAATTATCTATACTAAAGGTGAACAAAAAATTGGACAATTCGACGAATCCAATTTAACTCACCCAATAAAATCTGAGATAAATCGAATTAGACGAATCCAAATAAGAATTTTCACTAATTGATCTAATTTGATTTTTTAATGGGTAAGTTTATGTTAAATTTTTTAAAATTTAAAATAATCTAAACCAACCCAATGTAAAATATATATATATTTATTATATATGTAATTTTAATACAATCTTACATTAAAAAACTTTACATATAGTAACATAGTTTATAAAGACTTCTTCTCTTAACCGTAGACTTCTAACTTTTACTTTATACTTTTTAATGTACACTACACACTATAGTATAAATTCCCTATGCACATCTCGGCTGTGCTTTCATTTTAAAGTCCAAACGGGACCTTCTCTCTTGTTTGAATGAAATGCACAATCTCCACACCCTTGTTTCTCTTTCACCTGGCATTCTTCTCGTCGGTATCATCTCTTATTGTCACCACCACTTTAGCGTTTTTGTACTTGTATGTTTGAAAGATTGTTTGAAGACCAATTTGACATATTACAATGGTAGAAATCAAATGCGAGCAGACATAAAGTTGTCTCACAAATCACCAATGGTGGAGTTATAACTTTTTGTCAGTGACAGTACTAAGCTAAAAAGTACTAATAGATTCTAGTGCAAACATGCATAGTTATAAGTTTTGATTATTGAATGGGAACAATAATATAAATTTTAAATTTTAGTAGAGCACAACTATAATTTTTTGTAAAACAAAAGTAAAATTGAAACTTTTAAAAAATTTAGGGTAAAAATTAAAAACTTCAAAAGTTGGGTGGGAACACATGCCCCAACTCAACAATATGTGGCTCCACCATAACAAATCGTAAAAGATGCATTGACAGTACAAGTCTCTATGGTTGCTTTTGAATCTATATTTTCAACTAGGAGTTGGATATTTCATCCATATAGGAGTTCTTTACCGCCAAAGATGGTTGAGGCTTGAATTTGTTCAAAGAATTGGTTGATGTCAGAGGAGGAAGAGCCGATAGTGCTTAGAGAACATATGGATGATGTGCAAGCCTTGTAGGAATTTGAAAAAGTTGCACCAAGTAATGCATTGATTATATCTTGCTTTATAAGTATATTTTACATTAATTATTTGAAAAGTTATTATGTTTTATGCTAGATGATGGATCTTATATAGAGAATATTTGAGTAGAGATACTTGAAGTTGTAGATTAGCAATTGCGTAACATGTTGTTGTAGTTGATGTTTATTGACTAAAAACATAGTCAGTTTCTTAGTTTTTATTATGGTTTGTTTATTAGATATGACTTATGTATTTGAGTTTTGTTAAACATTTAATATATTATGAAGTTTAGTTTTTTTTTAATATATTTCTTATTTTGGTAAATTGTTAGTTTGAATTATTTTGCTTTTTTGTAATACTCAATTCAATCAACCTACCCAAATTACCCTAACTTTAATTGGATAAGTTGTTTTTAAAATTTGGGTTTATTGAGTGGATTAGATTAAAAGTTAACTTATCCAAACTTTGGTTGAATAGGTTAAAAAATCTTAAAAATTCACCCAACCTATCCGATGTTGGCCACTAATTTATACTGAATACGTATTTGATAAATGGTGAGACTAAAAACATGTAATGATCCAACCTTGAAGAAACATGTGATGAGATGCCAGAAGTCCCTAAATCAATAAAGAAGTCGTGTGTAAAATTATTAAAGGTAACTAATAATTTTCTAGTCATTACTAATAATTGATGATATGAATTCTACCTCACCATCTTGTTTGCTTTAGAGGCGGCTGCCTCTTTAACGTTTTCTTGAGAATTACTTACATTTTTTGTCGAATTATTTAACATTTCAAGTACTTTTTTTTTATTTCTTTTTTATTTTTTTGTCATTTACACATTAAGCACACACCAAACGTGGACAAATAATATTTCTCTTACACATAAAACCAAACTAACTGATGGACCCCTCAAAATTAAAAGCATAACATTCAACAGAAATGCACATGACAAAAAGAAAAAGAAAAGCAACGAAGCTTACTTGTCATGAAAATTTCTGCTGGCCACAACTCCAAACTTTAGACTTCTCAAACCTTGCAATAATTCAACTAAAATTACTATCAAAAGGAACCCAAAAAAAAAAAAAAAAAAAAAAGAAATGGCGAATTGATAATATTGGGTTAGAGATTTCCAGCTGGGACTTCACCTGCTCCCACTGTAATCTACTTTGTCGAATCTCTTCCGGAGCATGATTGGTTTGCTTGTAGGCTAAAGCCAAACAAAACTCCATTTCCACAACAACTAATTGACAACGATGTTGACTATTACTTGCACGTATAAAAAATCACGAAGACAATTACAATATTTATTTTGCATTTGCAACCATTAAAATATAGTGGTCGGTAATATAAGTTAAAATTAAAATTTTTGATTGTTAGAGTATAAAAACTTTCACATACTACATCAATAAGAATATACTACAATGTAAAACTTTTATGTGTTATATTATTTTTAACGAAAATTGGTTCTAACCATAAGTTGTAATTAATGTCCCTAAACACTTATAAGTTACTGTATATGCATTCGGTCTAGCTAGGCTGCCTTTTTTTTTTTAAAAAAAAAAATATAAATTATATCAAAGATAAGCGCCAAGCTAACCCGTACAATGGTAAAGGCAAGATGGCCTCTGTGGGTCAGGCTAGGCCTTGCTTTCTATCTTTTAGGCTAGTTTGAGCCTTATGCAGCCAGTCGGCTAGGTTTGCATCCGCATGGGACCGGGCTGGCAAGGTGGCCACTTTATTGCTCTAAAGGAGGGTACATATTCTCTTTATTTTGGATAAAAAAATTCTGAACATAAAAAAAATAAACAAGCAATATTTCTATAAAAACAAAAATATACAACATGCAGAAAAAAAATAAAGAAAAGAGAAAAAGGGCAGTTCTATTTATTCTCGTCAGTGAGAGTCTCATCTATGCGCCCACTAATGGGTCTGATCCTCTGCCATGTGAGACTCACCGGCGGAGCGCACCCCCTGAGAGGGTGGGAGTGGACTCCCATCCGACGGGGCTTTACAAGATTATCACAAAAAAAAAAAAAAAAAATCTATGACATGGCATGAATAAAATCCTATTAATGAAAAATGTTAAAGCAAGATACAAAAGGAGTAGGGCCCACAATGCACTAACACCTCAGAAATATTATTCTGGTGTAAGCTGTCTCCCAATAACCTTCCTTCCAGAGAGGATGATGTATAATTATATTTACATGGACCATTTGGTAATATGCATGTCTTTCCTTAAGTGTAATGCAAATTAAGCTTTATGAATTCCAGGGGAAAAGGAGGTTATTCTATTCCTTTCCATTCCAAGGAACCACAGGAAAGGATAAAGGATTAATAGATCGCACTAAGGGGAAAAAGCTGAGCTGAGATCACCTTTATCATTGCAATGGCCAAAAAGAAAGCGACAAACACCAATAATGGTGAAGAACAGAAAGTGATATTACGTTTGTGTGATATGCACATAACACATGGTCATATAATGCAGCGCCAAAGGATTGATCTGCACGTTAGACAAGAAGACTTTGACTTTTGAGTGCGCGTATATGACGAAGTTCCGAAGTTAAAAGGGCCGTTGTCCTTTTGTATACACCATCTTTTTTAAAAAAACATTACATCCTTATCTTGTTATTTGAAAAATAGTTAAATTGATTCCTTGTAGGTTTTTAAAATATCAATGTTATTAGGAATATTTCTGACTTACTCTTTTGTTAACAAAACCTTAGTTTAGTTTCTTAAAACCGTAATAGAAAACCTAAATAAAAGTCATCGAAGAGAAGAAAACTATATTTGTAGATTTCTTTGTTTTTTTTGGTATAGTTTGTAGTTATTTCCTTTTTATAAACATTTACAAAATTAATTTAGGGTTGGATAAGTAAGAAATTTTATTCTACAAAATACGAATTGTACTAAAATTATATTTTTAAAAACTATAAAATCCGATATATTTTGATATTTTTTTTAAATAATGGAGCACGAATACAATGTTTTCTTAAAACACATAGTACTAAAATGATAACAATCTCAAGTTTAAAATGCTGGCTGGAAAAGCATTTAGGAGCATAAGCTGCCTTTGAAAAACAGAAATGTCTTCATTTATTACTAACAGTCTCGGAGCCTAAAAGGCATACAAGCAGCAGCTTTAACAAACATTTATGATCACGATCTCCACAAATAAATAGAAGTCCAATGACACGGGACAGTTACATGGCCACACTAGTTCTATACAATGATAAATATTTTATGTGAAAGCTTAATAAAAAAACAGAAGAGAAAAACAATTTTTGAAAATTGGACTGCCATAGACACAACCAAGCCACGTCCATACCCTAGCTTAACCTCCAATCCCCACTTTTCATTCCAACTAAACCACCAAAGTGATAACTCCAGCTTGAAAACAACAAAAGAATTTGCAATGCTGTAACAACTGAGGTTGAAATATGCAGGTCTAGTCTCATGGATAGCATTGCCAGATCCTTATTGAATGGGCTTGTTGGATTGGAAGCTTGGCGTGCACAAATGGAGACTTTATTTATTCCACTTTTCAAACTAAAACCTGCAATTTGTAACAGCCAAAAAAAGTTGTCGTATTTTTTGTTATGATTCTACAAATTAATTCGAAACAATTAGATTACAATAAGTTAATTTTCACTTACATGAAAGGTATTTGTATTGGATTGGAACTCTTGACCTTAATAGGGTGTCGGGGGTGGCGGCGATGCATAAATGTAAACCGGAGGTGGTGGTGATTTCACCGGAGGTGGGGGTGAGATGTAGTGGTATGGGGGTGGTGGAGATGGTGAAGGTGGAGGTGGGGAATTGTAGTGGTATGGTGGCGGTGGGGAATGAACAGGAGGTGGCGGGGAGGTGTAGTGGTATGGAGGGGGAGGAGAGGGGGAGGGAGGGGGTGGAGACTTGTAGTAATAGGGAGGCTTCTCTACATGTTTTGGTGGTGGTGGGGAATTGTAGTGGTATGGTGGGGGAGGAGAGGGCGAGGGAGGGGGTGGAGACTTATAGTAGTAAGGAGGCCTTTCTATGTGTTTTGGTGGCGGTGGGGAGGTATAGTGATATGGTGGGGGAGGAGAGGGTGAGGGAGGGGGAGGAGATTTATAGTAGTAGGGAGGCTTTTCTATGTGTTTTGGTGGTGGCGGGGATATGTAGTGGTATGGTGGAGGAGGAGATGGCGAGGGTGGCGGCGGGGAATTATAGTGGTATGGTGGTGGTGGGGAATGAACAGGAGGTGGTGGGGAGTTATAGTGGTATGGTGGAGGAGGAGAGGGTGAAGGTGGGGGTGAAGAAGTGTAGTAGTAGGGGGGCTTTTCTATGTGTTTGGGTGGTGGCGGGGATGTGTAGTGGTATGGTGGAGGAGGAGAAGGCGAGGGTGGTGGTGGGGAGTTGTAGTGGTATGGTGGGGGAGGAGAGGGTGAGGGAGGGGGAGGAGACTTGTAGTAGTATGGAGGCTTTTCTACGTGTTTTGGTGGTGGCGGGGATGTGTAGTGGTATGGTGGAGGAGGAGAAGGCGAGGGTGGTGGTGGGGAGTTGTAGTGGTATGGTGGCTTTTCTATGTGTTTGGGTGGTGGTGGGGAGGTGTAGTGATATGGTGGGGGAGGAGAGGGGGAAGGAGGGGGAGGAGACTTATAGTAGTATGGAGGCTTTTCTA
>CAMOHE010052016.1:0-18352 GCA_946598075.1 Artocarpus hirsutus
TCTTGAATGATCTCATGTACTTTCTTCTGCCAATGCTGAACATCATCGTGGATTTCTTCAAGATTCCTTAAAGCCTTCTGAACGGATAGCTCCAACCTACTTTCAGCATCCTCTAATCGCGAATTACTTTCTTTAAGGTTGTCTAGATGCTTCTTGTAGAAGAAAATAAACTCCAACCGGCCATTGACATGTTGAACCAGAAGCTCTCCAACTTTTCCAACAGCTGAAGAACAAATTGAAATACAACACTCCATTCTTTTCTTGTTTCTTTTCGTCAAGGCAATGCTTTTTTGTTCTTCTATCAAAGAAACCAATATATGATAACAGTAATGGAAATTCATCAAACCTTAAATACAATAAAATACACTAATGCTTAATAAAATTCTTATTTATTCAAAATTAAAGGTAAATAATTTATTTATTATTGATGAATTATTAATATTCTAAACGAAATAGATTGTTTGGTCTTTAAGTATCAGACATAGGCCCAAAACTGTATAAAAAAGAAAGAAAGAAAGAAAATAACTTAAGTAGCTAAGGAAGGATTAAGTTAATTTTTTCAATTAATTAAGAACAACATTAGGTTAAGTCATCACCAAAGCAAAAGTGAAACTGATCTATGATAACTAGATTACAATTGTTAGATAAATTATATTTATTATTAACAAGGGTAGTTTAGTCTTTTGAATTAGAAGGGTGTTTTAGTAATTTCATCTTGTAACCCTAGGTTAATATTTTTTTCCCTTCTTTTGTGCTGGATATTATTCAATGTCTAAGAACCCTAGCTGCCTCCATTGTTTTCTCCTCCTCCTTCTTCTTCCTTTGTAATTTTCTTGTTATTAATGAATTTTGCATAAGCTTTCATGGCATCAGAGTCGGAATCTATGGGAAGAGATTCAATCCATCGCAGATCCAATTTCTTGGTAGTTGCATGTTCTTTAGCAAGGAGATTGTAGTTTTCTGGTAATTGAATGTTCTTCAATGTTTTCTAGTTTTTTTATGAGATCGGTGTTTTGGATTTTCAGATCGTAGCTTCTTGGTAGTTGTATGTTCTTTAGCATCTTCTGTTTTTACTGAGACCACTGTTTGGACTTCTTCATTTGTCATTGAGTTGCAACTATTGGCAGATTCACTTTTGTTGATCTCTGAGTTGTATTTGTTGGTTTATTGATTATTGGTGATTTCCTTCAAAATGGTTGGTGACAAGGATAATTCTCTTGATTCTATTAGCGTCAAATTAGATGGAAAGAATTACTCTTATTGTAGCTATGTTATGAGAAATTTTCTTAAGGGTAAGAAGATGTGGGGTTATATTTCTGGAATTTGGGTAAAACCTAGTGATGAAAAGGCTAAAAAATATGAAGAACAATTGGATATTAATTATCACTTGGATAAACAATACAATCAAGTACTCTATAGGTACCCAATTAGCCAAGTATGAAGCAGCAAAAGAGGTTTGGGAACATTTATAGAGATTGCACACTCAGTCCAATTTCGCAAAACAATATCAATTTGAATATGATATTCAAGTCCTCCAACAAAACAATATGAGTATTTAGGGGTTTTACTCTACAATGAGTGATACATGAGACCAACTTGCTCTGATAAAATCTACAAAGTTATGAGCATTGGGATCTTTTATTGCGCATTGAGAGGAACAACAATTATTTCAAATCCTGATGGCCCTTCATGATGACTTTGAGGGACTTCGAGGATCAATTTTGCATTGTCACCCACTTCCCTCTGTTGATTCAGTTGTTAGTGAATTGTTGAGATAGGACTTCAGTCTCAAGCAGGAAAAAGAAGCCTCTAAATGCCTATTCCATCTGTTTTGGCAGTTCCTTTTAGACCATCTTCCAACCAACAGAATCAGTCATATCAATCAGTTTAGATTGATGAATGCAATTTTTGTAAGCAAAAGGGTCATTGAAAAATCTTATGTCCAAAATTGTTAAACAAGACATAACCTTAACAAGAAGTTTACAAACCTCACTAGAAAACTTATAGGCCTCCATGAGCTTATAGGCCTCTACAAGGCTATAGGTCGACAAACACCTATAGGCCTCCAATGCCTACCACTGCAGCAGTTGTACCTCCTGTTAGTGATATGCCCTAGGCCAATTATATAATGACTACATATTGACTTTATTACATTTACATTTTATTAATAAAGAGGTATTTTCATTATTGTTTTTAATTCTAATTACATGGATAGTTAATTCTGCCTAAGATCATCAAGTATATGACTTGATAGTAAAACTCTTAGGTAAAAATTGAATTCTATTCTAAATTATCCCTAGTCGGTCATTAGTATAGGGATAATAATGAATGAAGTCTAGTATAAAGTTTGACTGATAATTATGTTTTACTAATTATATGTATGAGATACTAAGTCAACTCATAGATACACATTTGAGAAATGATGTATTGGATCGACCCGCTATGAGAATACTGCATGGATAATTGACATAAGTGATTCTCATCACAATAGTATTATCCTAGTCCTCTGACCTGAAATCACCATGGTTTCCTACATAACAAGCTCTATATTTTGACACAATGTAATATTATCTTTAACAGGATGATGGAATAGATTGTTGTTAGATATAGAGTAAATTATGTGAGGAATGTGAGTGATTAAGAAGGAATTTGTCCCTCATTTATTATAAGAAAGATATCTATGAGCTTCTCGATAAGTTTGACTAAAGTAAAATATATGGCCATATTGGAATAAATTGATAAGGGTTATAATATCAGTCTACTTAAGATCGAGAAATAATATGATTGAATAGTATACGGATGATATAAACCATGCCTTATGTTCAATCAATGTATCTAGTGACAAAAGGGCTTTAATACTTATTGTAGATTAGGTTATGTCGGATTATTGACATTCGTATAATTTGGGTAATCATAATGTCTTGCTAGAGGCCACTAATGATTTGTGGGCCAGAAATAGAATTTCAAGCCCACTACTAACGTTATGTGAACATACAAGGTCGCACACTTAGAACAGACCAAAAACAAATTTTGGGTTTAGTGTGTCTAGGTTTAATGAACCTGATAATGTCCAGATTCGATATATTAGATATGTCTAGGTTCATTGAATCTGACATTATCTAGATTCTCTGAATCAAATTCGAATTACAGACATTATCTAGATTCTCTGAATCATATTCAAATTACAGACAATGTCTAGATTCTATGAATCATATTTGAATTATAGTTTACCCTAGTTAAAATCTGACTCTATCTAGAAGTCAATAGATATATATATATATATATCTGTTTTAAGGTTTCTAGCTGAATTAAGAAAAAGAAGACGTTCTCTTATTCTAAAAGACGAGAACATTAAAAACCCTAAAATTAGATAGAGAGTCATTTTAACATAAGGAGAGGGTGCTAGCACACCAATTCGTTTTTTGAGAGAGTCTGTTCATGTAATAACCTGCAGAGGACGTTGCTTTGAGTAACAACGTCTAAATCCGATCCCGTATACGAAAAGCTCGACTTAGGGTGTTACCGGAGTGAACCGCTCTCTTTCTTCTAGAAATCTTACCCCTTTTGTCATCCTAGTAAGATTCAATGACTTTCTTATCAATCTAATCGAATTGCATGGATCCTGCGAGGGTTTTGTGGGAATTAATTTTAATTTTTCGCTGCTTATTTGAATCACAAAATCCAACAAAACCCAACACCTCCACCATACCCCTTGGAGGTTGAAGCAGCATCCTCATCTAAACATACATTTGCAGCCCTTATTGAGCAATTGTAGAAGTTCTTTAACTCTCAGCCACATGCTATGTCTGCCTTTTCTTATATAGGTTTGTCATCCTCGAGCACATCAGGTTTGTCTTCCTCTACTTGGGACTTAGATTCTGGAGCTTTTCATCACATGTCACCAGATTTGTCATCATTTGCATTGTTGTGTCCTAAATCTTACATGCCTTTGTAACTGCTGATGGCACTCCTATGCCATTAGCATGTGTTGGTTCAGTAGTTACTCCATATTATCCCTCCTAATGTTTACCATATTCCTAAACTTACAGTGAACCCTAGGTTTGTTGGCCAACTATGTGACTCTTGTTATTCTGTTTCCTTTTCTTCCACTTCTTGTCAAGCGCAGGAGCCGCATTCCCAGATGCTGATTGGGACAAGCCGTAGAGGAGGAGGACTATACATTTTAGATGAGTTGAGAGTACCAGATGTGGCAGCCACCAATGTTGATCTGTCATCATTTTGTTTGAGTCATTCATCTTCTAATTTTTATTTATTGCATTCTCATCTTGGTCATGTTTTGTCATCATGTTTGAAATATTTAGCTGCTACAAGAGCTTTAGGAACCTTGGAAACTCATGATATTTCTAATTGTTGTGGTTGTAAACCGATGAAATTTTCTACATTACCTTTCAGTCGGAGTCTATCTTGTACTTTTGCAAGATTAAATTTAGTTTATTCTGATGTGTGGGGACCTGCTTCTATTGCCACAAAGGGTAGGTCTCCATATTATGTTTCTTTTATAGATGATTATACTCGTTATTGTTAGGTGTATCTTATGAAACATCATTCTAAATTCTTTAGAATTTATACTATGTTTCGATCTCTTGTGAAAACTCAATAATCTGTAGTTATTAAGTGTTTCAGATGTGATTTGTGCAGAGAGTACATTTCTAATCAATTTTCTAAATTGCTTATCTTAGATGGTACTTTTCACCAAAACCTTTTGTATTGACACTTCAGAATAAAATGGTGTTGCAGAAAGAAAACATAGGTACATGATTGAAACTGCTCATTCGATCTTATTGTCTACCCATGTTCCTAGTTTGTTTTGGAGGGAAGTAGTTCTTACCGCTGTCTACATAATTAATGGGATTCCTACATCTCACAACTTTGGTTTGTCATCATTTTTTTTATAAAAGGTTTGTCATCATTTGAGAGTTTGTATGGACGTGTCCTGATTATTCTTCTTTGCAAGTCTTTGGTTGTACTTGTTTTGTTTAGAAACCTCATGTAGAATGTAGTGAGTTATCTTCTTGTTTTGTTATTTGTGTCTTTCTTGGCTATGGGAAGGGTCAAAAAGGATATTGCTATTTTGATTAAGCTACTCATAAATTGTATGTTTCTCGTCATGTAGTGTTCCTTGAGCATATAACTTTTTTCTTTATTCCTCATAGCTCCCATACTTTGACCAAGTCAGATCTCATTCACATCGATCCTTTTTCTGATGACATAGATGATATACACTCTAATGTTCCGTGTACCACAGACATCCCTACATTCTGCTTCTCATCCCTATGGTACTGCTATTGATGCTACTGTCGATATTGGTATTCGACTCCCAATGCTCCCTTTTTTCCTACAACCACCCAAGCACCTTACGAGGCTATAGATCCTCCTTTTCCTCCTCGTTATCCTTTGCGTAATTGTAAGTCCAATCAACTTCCAGACTTTGTCTACTCTTGTTATTCAAGTTCCTTTGCTTCTTTTTTAACCTCTAGTCACAGTCACTCTGAGCCTTCATCTTATAAAGAACCCATTTTGGCAGCAAGCTATAGATGAGGAACTCATTGCTCTACATAAGACAGGGACTTGGGATGTGGTACCTTTGCCTCCAGGTAAAAATGCTATTGGTTCCTGTTGGGTTTATAAAATCAAAACCAAATTTGATGGATCTATGAAACGGTTCAAAGTTAGATCGGTTGCTAAGGGGTACTTTCAACAATACGGTAAGGATTATGAGGAGACTTTTGCTCCTGTTGCAAACATGACCACTGTTCGTACTCCTATAGCAGTTGCATCTATTTGTCAGTGGCCCATGTCTCAGATGGATATTTAAAATGCATTTCTAAATAGTGACTTCAAGAAGAAGTCTACATGGTTCTGCCACCTAGTGTCTCACATAACCCTAGTGAAGTTTGCAGACCTACGAAAGCTTTTTATGGACTCAAACAAGCCCCACGTGCCTGGTTTAAGAAGTTTTCCTCTGTAATCTCATCTTTTGGCTTTCGACCCAATGATCATGATTCGGCACTTTTTACTAGGTGTACTATAGCTGGTCGCATTATACTATCCTTATATGTTAATGACATAATTATCGCACATAATTATCACAGGTGATGATGTTGACGAGATCATAGTATTAAAGTCAGAATTAGCTCGTCAATTTGAAATGAAGGACTTGGGTCCTTTGTGCTACTTTTCGGGGATTGAAGTAGCCTATTCTCCAAAAGGTTATCTTCTTTCCTAGTCTAAGTAAGTTACAGATATTCTTAAGCGTGCTCGTCTTTCTGACACTCGGACAGTTGACACTCTACCTGAGCTTAATGTTAGGTATCTTCTTCTAATGGTAGTCATTTATCAAATCCTACTCTGTATCTCACTATCGTCGACAACTTGATTTATCTCACAATTACTCGCCTAGATATTGCAGATGCTGTTCACATTTTTAGTCAATTTGTTGCTTTTCTAACTACTGTTCACTAGGCTATTGTTCTTTGTATTCTGCGGTATTTGTTGGGCACTTTCTTTAAAGCTTACTTTTTCCCTTGACATCTTCTTTGGAACTTTATGCATGCTCCAATGCTGATTGGGCTAAAGACCCTGTTGATCATAAATCTACTACAGGATTCTGTATATTTTTGGGTGATTCTTTTATCTCTTGCAAGAGCAAGAAGCAGACCATTGTTTCTCGATCCTCCATTGAGGCTGAGTATCGTGTTATGGCCTCAACTGCTATTAAGATTGTTTGGTTGCGCTGGTTACTTGCTAACATAGGTGTTTCTCTTTCTCATCCCATGTCTATGTATTATGACAACAAGAGTGCTATTCAGAATGCACACAACTCGGTCTTTCATGAGCAGACAAAGTATACCGAGATTGATTATCATCTCACGCGTCATCATCTTCAGCATGGCACCATCACTTTGCCTTTTGTTTCTTCTTCTATTTATATTGCATATCTGTTTACAAAGTCGCACTCCATTCTACATTTCCATTTTCTACTTGGCAAATTCTCAATGCTTCTTGCAGTAGCATTTGAGGGAAATATTAGATAAATTATATTTACTATTAATAAGGGTAGTTTAGTCTTTTGCATTAGAAGGGTGTTTTAGTAATTTTATATTGTAATCTCAGGTTTATATTTTTTTTCTTCTCTTGTGTTGGATACTATTAATTGTCTAAAAACCCAAGCCTCCTCCATTGTTTTCTCCTCCTCCTTCTTCCTTTGTAATTTTCTTGTTATTAATGAATTTTGTCTAAGCTTTAAAGAATGATAAAGTTAATCAAGAAGAAGATGATGTTAGTTAATTGAATAGTTAATTGAAGCTAACCACATATAAAAGTAAGATCGAGTCTTCATTAGTTTAGAATCACTCTAAGTATAGGCACGTTGAAGTTCACCAATTTCAAGTCAAAAGCTCAAAAGTTCACTCTAACTATGGCAGTACTCTCAAATCAGCACAAATTCCCAATTGCCACTTAGGGTAGGACACGTGGGATTTTGACGGTTTTTTAATAGGTTGACTGATTGATTGCAGATTCTATAGGAACTGAAGAATAATATGTCTATGACACATTGAAGCCTAGCGATCTCAATTTCAACTATAACTTTTAGTCGGTAGTGTAAGTTAGTATAAACTACTCACATGCTCTAATATATTTTAAAAAAATTAATTTAAATTATTAGTTCTAACCCTACACTTTCCAAACACTCTATACACATATGAAATGATGAAATCCTTTGGCCAGGTTTATATCCTATTTATGCACAAGTTTTGAGTTATGTTTGAATTCACATACTTATATTCAGCAAAGAGAGGCTAATGAAAGATAAGCTTGTTTCTTATTATTATTATTATTATTTTACTAACTTCTGCTAGGTAAGGATAAATAGGAATAAAAGTTATAATTATCGCCTTGGGTGTTGTCTATTAGGATCCCTCTACCAACTCCCTATTGATGGCATGCTGCAGATACCCACAGGGCCCATAGAAGAAAGAGATTTTTAAGAATGATTTTTTAACCCGACATTTTCATAATCGGTTAAGGATATTTTGAGATATAAAGGTAAATAACCTTTTTTTAAAGTACTTTTAAAATAAATAACCATAACTTTTCAAAATTAAGCAAATGACCGTTTATTAATAATAAATTTGAGTTTATCAAATTTAACATGATAAACTCAAGAAGTTTATCAATTTAGTTTATCGTTAACAAACTCGTGGAGTTTATGAAATGATAAACTTAAGTTTATCTAGTTTAACACTAATAAACTCGATAAGTTTATCAATTAAATTCAATTTATTATTAATAAATAGTCATTTGTCTACTTTTAAAAATTACAATCATTTATTTTAAAAACCATCTGACTCAATTTCCTAGATATTTATTGTAAACTGATTTATGATATCTAGATCTGTACTTAGGGCAAAAGTTTATTGTTGTATGTTTGTTCTGTATGCGCCAAGGCAAGCTAACTCTCATCTAAGGTCTTCCTAATGAATTGCCTGGATTGACATGAAGGTGATGGTGGCAAGGTGTGATGGGATACCTCTATGCTACAGTATTCTACATTTATTTTTTTATTTTGTTTTTTTTAAGGAAACAAGCGGTCATGATTTTAAGTATTGAAAATACTTTATATTATATATTTTACTCTTTAAAAGTCTTCATAAAAAAATCCTGAAATTTTTGGGACTTAGATGAAGTCTAAGTTAAGCTACTGATGCATAAGTATGTGTTGTAAAGTTAGACCATCTCCAACGTAAATTAATGTTATATTTACTACTAAAAAGTATAAAAATAACATATTTGATATGTTATTTTATTTTATGCTCAAATGCATAATGCTATTTAAAATGTCATATTTGTTTTTCTCAGAAATATTAAACCTTGAACCTTGAAAGTTGTAAAAGTAAACTTTTAATATTAAAATAATTAAAAAGTAAGAATGTTATGATTATAAAAGCAAAAAAATCAATTTATCAACCAATAAAAATCCAAGCCAAATTTGCTATATATTAAACTTTGTAGTATTAAATATGATATTGTATTGAAAAGTGTTTTTTCCCTTAAATGCTAAATTTGCTATTTATAAGTTTAATATTGTCTTAAAAATGCTCTTAGTGGACCGAAAAATCGGGTGACTACAGCAGCGAAAGCAAGGCAAAATCTGTTGCTACCGCATGAAAAGCAATGACTTAGCGAAGGAAAATTTCGCTGCTAGCTTTGTAGTGTCGACGAAAATTTTTATTGCTAAAACCTTTTCTTACTTGTGCATCGACATGAGCAGCGGAATATTTTATTTGTTGATGCAAGACTAATAACTATAGTGACTGGTTACCTTTGTAATTGTGTGGTCTCAAAATGGATTGATGTGATTAATACTACTGTCACAACACTACGACTACGCTAGACTATTGAACCATGTGAGTCTAATTGCTGTTAAGAAATTTTTGATTCATTATTATTTTTATTAGTTGATGTGGTGACTAAGCTAGTCAATCGAGAACGTATAGCATTTCGAAGTTTTTAGGTCTGATTGGTGTATGGTTTGAACCAATTACTTTAAAATACTGTTGTCATGACCCAAAAACAGGGCCACAAGTCAAAATGTTAAAGTAGTAATACAGTTAAAAATTATTGGCTCATGGGTGCTTAAAAGTTCATTAATAACAAAACTTTTTAAGTATAAACTTTTCTTTTCTCAAAATAAATATAAACACTAAAAACTAACATCGAGACAATTCATACAGTATAATTAACATACAACAGATACATATATGAAACCTCACTCAATTTATACCTTATGCATCGATGGGCAACTATCATCGCCTGAGAGCTCCCAATTTAATTTCTATCTTATCTGGTCCAGCACAACCGTAAAACAATAGAAAAATGAGTGGAAGGCCTAATAGGATATATTTTATCAAAACTTTAATTTTAAACAATGAAATTTCAAATCCATAAGAAATTTTAGATGTCGATTCGTCATAAATGCTCTTATCACAAATCTTTTTATATATAGTATATATATCAACATATCATATATCCTGTCTTTAATCACCCACACATGAAGTGCCCCGATCAAGGTTTATAGGTCTACCCTCAAAGTTATATCTTCATAACCCAATCTCTAAGGTTATCCTTTCACACATCTACGGTCTAGAGCTGCTTCTACTCTTTGATAACATTTGAAAACAATCAATGATCATAATTTAAGATTCCGAGTCTAAATATTTTCGACATCTGTTGATCCTATGCTTGTCAAATTATGAATATTAACTTATGTATATAATTTTCATAAATCATCTATTAAGAAAACGATTTTAGTATCAAACACAATTTCCATAAAACATTTATTTTTATGGCCAAAACAATTTGAAGCATGGCTATCAAGGAGATCATACCTCATTGGCAATTAATCCACTGATAACTTCTAGCTAGTTACTGTCACCACATATGCTCCAGTTACATTTTTAACCTTGAAACATATAAAGATTAATTTCAACTAAAATAACGACATCATAATTATGTAAACTTATTTTTATTAGTGTGTCACTGAAATATTGTAATATCACAAAACTTTAATTTTGAATTAAAACTAAAAACAGAAAATTTAGCTCATCATTGAACTTAAATCAAATGTCTAAACAAAATTATAACTCTCTTCAAATCATATATTAAGTTCCATACATACAGCCTCCAACATTTTTAAGAGATCATATTATCAATAATAAATCGCAGAAAGAAAAATAAAATAAAATAAATATATGTGTGTGTATATATTTATATATTTTTTAAAACTCTTCCTTCAAAAAAATATATATATTACTGTCAATAAGTTCAAAACGTTCCTTAAAAATGTAAAGTCAGGCCCCTATTTAACATCATCAAGACTTGAAGATTGATAGTTAAATCACGATCAGAAAACAAAAAGCACTTTTAAAACATTAACATACTCAAATAATTTCAAACTAAACTTCAATATTAAATACTCAAAATCTAGCCCAAAAAATATAGTAATCATGTTTGCGTGTGTGTGTGTGTGTATGTATGCAGATCTGAAATTTGATAATGAAATTTAAAGTATAAATACAATCAAAAGTTGTACAACTAAAAGTTTCAATGAGAAAATCCCACCTAAGTTTAAATCATTTCAAACTGTTTCTGGACAAAGATTTTCCCAAAGCTTCACCAAATTTTCTTGAATCTATGATAGGAATTGGCTTCTGGTGTGGTTTATTTTAGTTTCTAAAGAAGAAGAATCGGTCTCTTTGCTCTAGGACTGAAGGGAATAATAAAAGGGCAGTAGAAGACGGAAGAGATAGAGTTGACCCGGAAGACTTAGATGGAAAAACTGGGTTTTTGAAAGGCAAAGAAGGGAAAAGAAGAAAAGAAAAAAGAAATAACAATAGTGAATCTGAATGCAAGTGGGAGACAAAGTGGGCGCAATGATGTTGATGTTTTCGCAGAGATTCCTAAAGCATTGACTGACCAAAGTTGTTTGGACTAAAGGCGTGGTTTTCCTGTTTGTTTTGGATTGTACAGCTATTCATTAGCAGTGGGGTACGTGGCTTTGGTTAGCTAGAATTTTGTCTACACTAAGTAATGCTCTCATTTATGTGGATTGGCTGTTGATCGATTCGCTATGGCCACCAGCAATTTTGGAGTCTAACATTAAAGCAAGTGGTAAGCTCTTTTTTAATATCGAGCGAGTTTGTTCATATGGTTTTTGACGTGTTAGTTATTTTTATGTAATGATTGTAATCCAGTGGATTCAGTTAATATCTAAGATCTTTGTGCCTAATGAATGGTTGTATTAAATCTTTGTTTGTACTAATTTTAAATTGAAAGAAGATTTAATTCGTGAAATAATTATCTGGGTGGGTGGCCAGGATACACATTGGAGCATAAGAGTAAATGCCAAAATAACATTTTAGTAAATATAAAAAATATATAGGATACTGGCGTTATGGTTAGAATTGTTTTTACTGTAACATGTGAGAGCTTTACACTGTACATAACTAAGATTGTGGTATAAACCGACCTTGTCAAACAGCCTGTAGTTATTTTTTAATAATTTTACTAAGCAGGTGCATAAAAAATTTGAAAAATTAAAAATAAATTAGATAAATAAAATATGGTAGATTTATGCTAAAATAGAATTTTACAAAATTTAATTTGACATACTAATAATTAAATTTAATGTAATTAAAATTATTTAAAACAATAGGTGTTACACTTGTGATACATATAAATGTTTTACACTATTGGAGTTTATCAAAGCACCCTATCAAAATTATCAGAATTTATAAAGTGAAGTTCTCAAAAACTGCTTTCACATGGGTTCAAACATTATGAATATAGTGTTCAAAGCCATTTCATCATGTTAATACAATATACAGGCATTTAACATTGTCCATCGTGAAACAAATAGGCTGTATATAGTGCAGTGTTTTACCTTTTTTGTCCTAAGTGTATTGTCATTTTTGCCCTCAGTCATTTCTGTTGTTTTCTTTTCTGCCAGTGGCTTCTTGGTATTTTCACTATGTTGTGTCATATTACGGTTTTGCCCTTAGTTCACTCTTTTTTTCTCTCTTCTTTGTCCTGGGGTTTTTTTTTTTTTGGTCATTTCATGAAATAAAGAAGAAGAAAGTATCAATATTTCAAAGAAAAGAATACATGTGGCTTCCACTTTCCCACAATACAAGATGAGGAGAATGTATGGCTCGACTTTTCCACAATGGAAGACAAGATTGTGGTCTCCCCTTAGCACATGACTGGGCTTTTCTACAAGACAAGAAGAAAAAGTAGAAAAGGAGACCAAACAAAAGCAAAAAGATTCATTAAGATCTCAGTGAAAAAAAATTGAGGACATTTGCTTGGGACGTATATGCATTGTTTCTTTTGTGAGATATCCTTTATATGCTGTCAAGCATTTGACCATTTAAATATTTGTATTACTATTAGAGTATGTTTATTTGGTAGATTCAATAAATTCAGAATTTTAGATTGAGCTTGAATATATGTTTGATGACATTCGAATCTCAATTTGAATCTTTCTTTAAGTTTTAACCATAAAATTCTAGTTTTACTTCCTTTAAATTTTCAAGATTTGAATCTAAAAGTTACATTATAACATTTTTTTTTTCAAATTTTCTCTCTATACTCAAGAAGAATAATAATAACTTTTTCGTTTAATATCTAATTGAGACAAATTTTTTTATTGCAATCATAATAAAGAAATAAATAAATCAAGATCTATACTGTATTTTTTTTTAATATCACAACACATTAAGGTTTTGTTAAATCTGTTTAGTAAATCAAAAACTTTTTCCAGTTACTATCTAAATACAAATTATAATTTTTCTCTATTCAGATTAACACTTTAACTGTACATCTAAACGTCAATTCAAATCACACAACTTAAATCAAAATATGTGAATCAACAAAGTCGAACCCGCCTATCCAACATGTCATTAGTTTTTAACGGAGTTTTTTTTTTTTTTTTTTAACTTCTTAGTCCTCTCTATTCTTTTGACAACTTATCGTTATGAAGCTCGACATCAATATCTCAATCACAATTAAAATTCATCTTGCAATTTTGATTTTTTACCCTCCCCCTCCTCTTGAGAACAAGAAAATCAGAAAGCATACAATACACTGATATTGATATAAATCGTAGAACTCATTTTCGGGGGCTCTGTTCTCCATTAA
The DNA here is from genome assembly GCA_946598075.1 of Artocarpus hirsutus. Taxonomy (NCBI): domain Eukaryota; kingdom Viridiplantae; phylum Streptophyta; class Magnoliopsida; order Rosales; family Moraceae; genus Artocarpus; species Artocarpus hirsutus. The sequence continues at coordinate 13,720 of CAMOHE010052016.1, forward strand.
AAGCATACAATAAAATACGGTTTCTCAGTCCTTAAGTTAACATCCCATTTACCGTAAGAAAAGCTTTCCATCATTAAAACCAATAATAGCATGGTGGCGTTTGTTTCAAGTTCAAACAACAGATTAAAGCATTTTGTTTCATTATTTTTCTGATAAAAACTTAAATTTCTATTCAAACCTATGAAGAAAGAGTTAAGACCTTGGTTCAAAACCTTCATATTGCGAGTCCAAAAATAAACCATTCAACAGGCCAGCCCAAAAAACACAATGCTCACATGTCAATCTATGCAAGTATCCAAAATTAAAATCCCAATCTTACCAATAAATTTTGAACCCCACAAAAGAAGAGTTTAATACTAATTAGAATTTAAATTGAACTAAGTTGATAATCAATTATTTTCTCAAAGACAGGAGAGGAAACAGAAAATGATTCAAAAGCAAAAAGTGAAGTACTTTATCACAGAAAGAGGAAAAAAATACCTAAATGATGAAAGGAACAATGCCCAGTACTTTTCAAGACTTGGAAGTGGAACAAAATCCTTCCCCGAAAAAGAAAAGGAAAAAAAAATTAAAAAAAAGTAGACGACTTAAAGTCGGTCTCCTCGACGTGTTGTTATCGTCATTGATTTCTTTATCACCCATCGACGATCCATCAAAAGAGACCGTTCCTTCCTCCAGCTTTAACATATCATCAAGAAAAAAATAAAAAAACACTATAAATACGCTATAATATATGATAGTTTTTATAGTGATATCATATTATGTACTATATAATTATATACTAATTATTTTAATAATATCAATTTTAAGTTATATGTAGAACATTCATAAACTAAAACTATATTTTGATTCTACAAATATGATGAGGCCATTTATTTACTAACCCTATGTGAAAAGAAACAATTAACAAAATAGGCCAAAACTAATAGAGAAATAAATGATAAGGTGTTAATAAATATTGATTAGAACTAATTTTAGTTATAAATATTATAATTTATAAAAATTTTACATTAAAATATTTTTTTTAACATTATAATATAAAAAATTTGCATTATTATAACTAAAAATTTTAGTTTTGACTCGTATTGTCAAATTTTATATAAGAATAACAATACTCATTGTAGGCGCCCGAAGTGAATGGAGCGGGTCTCGGGGGTAGCAATTGAGGATTGAGATTGAGATTGATGACAAAATCTTATCCTGAGTCGTGGCGGGCCATCGACAGGGATGTACTCTCTGACACACATCCAAACCAATTTACATATATACTATAGTTATTGTATAAATGGATAATTTTTTTTGGGCGTTTCTCTAGTGGAAACATCACTTTTGAGCCACTGGTGGAGCATTTCAAAAGAAACCGTTGGATCAAAGTTTATTGGTTGAGATGGTCAAGTTTTTTTTATTACCTTGTGGGCGCAAACAACAAATTAAGCAGGTGGGTCCCACATTGGAGAGCTGCTGTAGAAAATGTGGGCGGGCATTGTTGGATGCGGCTACAGCCAGCGAGTGGAGGAGACACTCACATTTGGCTGGACATGTGCGTAACGCGTGTCTATCGCGAGGATGGAAGAGCTAAAGCGGTTGGGCCCGCTGACATGGGTGCTGATGCAGACAAATCTAGCCCAATCCACTGCTAACACAAGTCCACATCATAATAAGGGCCCACACGGAGAGAGATAAAAGTATATTTTTTTGGCTCCGAATTTAGTATTTTTTTACAACGTTTTACTCCGTTTTAGCTATAAATTTCAAATCTACATATAAATAATTAAATCAAAATTAATTCTTTTATACACAAAATACAGATGAAAATTACACAAATATTTTTAAAACTAAAATAATTTGAAATGCATAACATAATACTAAAAATACATATTTTTGTAGTTTTTTTGCCGAATTGACTTAAAATGATTATTTAACATGTAAATGCTTTAATTAAAGGATTTAATAACAAATAGAAATATAAAATAATGATATTAAATGATTTAATATTGCTCTCATCATGTAACACCCGTTATTTTAACTGGAATAATTTTACAAATTAATGTGTAAAATGTGATAATTTAAAATTTTGTTGAATTTAAAAATTACTAAGTTGTTTTTATTGTTCCATTTATCACGAAAATGTCACTTTGGTATTTTCTATCAAAAAATCTCTAAAGGAGACATGAGGATATCTTTCCCAACTACTCTTGACCCTCCTTTTCTTTATTTCCTCTGTGACATGCTCCAACATGCCTCCTTCATAATTACTTTTATCACTTCTCTTCAAAGACTTCATCTTTTCTTCCTTTTTCTCCTACGGTTCCCACACTCTTCTTTTTATTTCTCTGCTAAAGCAAAATATTTAGAAAACTTCTTCAAGGCAGCCATAAAAATCAACTACCATCACCTCCATTTAAGCAAAAATTTCAGTCATACCAAAGTCAAGGAGCCTGTTTTGAAGCCATTTCAAGTTTCCAACTAGCCATAATCCGATGTTAGAATCTTATGAACGAATTTAGTCTTTCATTTACAAATTTTTATACTCAAGGGTTATTCAAATTTATGTTCTTGAACCTGAGTATATGTTTTATTACTATTTTGGAGCATATGTTTAAAGTCTAAGTGTATATGTCGTAAACAGAAAATTAACTTGTTAAACTTTGTAATACCTCTATGGGTAGTGGCTCTTTCTTGAAATTCTGGGATTAAATAAAAATAAATTTTATAAATTAGTTTACATGTTGAAAACACAGACATCCTTAGCTTTCCAACGAGCTATCATGAGCCTAAATCAGAGTTGTATTTTATTTTCTATAAATTTTTCAATTTTCGGATTGGAAACTAGTAAACCTGCCAGCAGCAGTATATCGCCTGTTTATCTTAAGTAAACCACTTGTTAACCCATGTGCTGATTGTAGATAGTGAACCTACCTTTTTTGTAAAAGTATACTATCAGTTTGCTATAGTATACTAGCTGTTAATTTGAACCAAGAACCCAACTTTGCTCACCTCCTAATTCCTTAATGTCTTACAATCTTTCCAGCACTATCCTAAGTGATTTATGAATTTTATTAAGGACTAAAATATATATAAATAACTTGTATACATTTTATATTGTGTTAAGATAAAAATTGTTACTTTGGTATTCAAAAAGAAATTTGCATAAAACTTTAATGGTACATTAGTGAGATGGATTTACACATTATTTATTTATGAATGTGGTTGTATGCTGTGCTTTAGTTTTAATTGTCCTTATGCATGCCTTAGAATCAAAGGAGTGTGGAGCTAATGTCAATTGATTCCGAGATTAAAAGATTGTTGATAAGCTTAGAAGGTAGGGATTCTATTACTCATCTTTTGTGAGGTTTTGATAAATTAAAATTTGTTGTTTTATGTTGCAAGATATGTATATACTATTTTAAAGGTATATGATTATATCTATAACATGATAAGTGGAACTCGCCTTGTATTGAACAGCGAAAAACATAATAATGTGACACATGTTGTTATAAATTGAGAAGCATGGTTAGGAAACTAACTCTATAAATAACGGATGAATATAGAGAAATGGTGAGACGTGAATAAGGCAACGGTTACATCCTTGGGCACAAATACCCTAAAAGGTAAAATATGGGGAAGGTGATGATGTTTCCTTGGGTCAAAAGTCCCAGAACACACTGTACAAGAATCGACTTGGTGAGGACTCGGAGCTTGATGTCCCCTCACTGGAACACCCTTGGAATGTTTAGAGGGTGATCAAGCACGCCCATTTAGGTTTCGTTGAGTTGAGTGATATGAAATTCTATTACACACTAGATATAGATGAGCATAATTAAATTCTAAATTAATATGTATATATGTATGAAACTTGGTAAGAATGATCATAAGATATCCACTGGAATTGAACATGATAAAATTGATGAATAATGATGAGAACTAACTAACCATACATGTTTTAATGTGGTAAGGATAAAAACCTAAAGGTGAGTAATGGCTTTCCCTACTAAGCATGTTGTCGCTCATTTTCTTTTTATTTTTATCTTTTCAGGACTCACTAAGTGTGAAGTGGCTACAAGGAAAATAGTTGAGGAAGCTATGTAGCTATATTACGTTGGGATTGCTTCAATTGTAAAGAATGTTCTTCATGATAATGTAAGCATTGATTGTTACTTTCTGTGACTGTATTAAGATGTGTTGAGGGTTGAAATTATGATGATGACAGTGTTATATTATTAAAATTTAAGGTGCTATATTAAACTGTAGTTTATTTATTTGTTTATGTTTTTATTTTATTTTAAGAGTTTTTATTTAAGTCTCGGGTAAATTACTTTGATGATTTATTTTTATTTTCTGATCTTCATTTTATTTAATAAAAACTGTTAATCCACACTTAGGGGCGTTACACATCAATATACAATTTTATTTCCTATTTAACCTTTAACTATAACATTTATATGTTCAATAACTATTTTGAATCAATTCGGTAAAAACCGCATATGTAACGCCCCTATATGGGGGTTAACAGTATTGAATAAATAAAAATAAACTTAGATTCAATATTATTTAAATCTATTAAACAATGCCCATGGGTCTTTGAACAAAAATAAATATTTAAAATACAAACCACGGTTTTTAATGTAGCACC